>QJNS01000488.1:0-25302 GCA_004154925.1 Monosporascus cannonballus
ATCCAAAACGGCGACAACATCTTGTTCGTCTCCACGCTACATGGTGGCTAAGAAGGTGATTTCACGGGTGCCATGTCGCGGTCACTGCGACTGTCGTATTGATCTCGTGGCGACGAAGGGCAGGAAAACGGGGGTGGAGGGTGGGGATTAGATTTGCTTCCCGCTGTATGCGCAAGCTGAATACCGCTCTCACCTACCCCTGGCATGTGGGGTATGACCGTTAATTATGTTGGCTTTGGCGGGCTATTATGCGCCGCAGTGCAGCTAGCAACAACAGTATCTTGGCGCAATCGGCAAGGCAGATGTTCCAAGACAACACGAAGACGCACACCTGGCTGAGGCGAGACGCCGTTGACAAGAGACTGAGCGTACGGAGGGAGCTTCTGCTATCGTCCCCAAGCCAGGGTTTGCGAAACGAGCGAACCGAGAACTTTTCTGGTTGTCTTGTAGTCAAACAATATAGTCAACGGTGTCGAAGCTTAGTCGCCGTTCTGACGCCCGAGAGGAATGATGAGCCGTGGGGTGCGGTTACGATTGCCTGGCGTAAGACCAGAGCCATGCGCAAACAGCACAGTCTCGCGGGTGTCTAACAATTGTGGTCCACCCCTCTAACTCCATAGGATGCCTGATGTACTAATGTCCTAACAGTTATTCAAACCAACTCCTAGTTTAACAATCACCCGACGTTATGATGGTCCTACCTCCTTGAATAGGACAGTTTTCCCCTTTCTTGTCGGCGATCTCATCAGATGTCTCGCCCTTGCACGTTGTGGCTCGCCCTGCCCTAGCTCGCTATGCCATGATCGGCAGTAGCGGGGCGGACAAAGCACTCCGGAACGGCGACTTGGCTACATGCGCGACAGCGATGCAAGCGGTAGCAGAGCCGCCGTTGTTAGCAAACCAGGCGACGTGAGACATTGCCCTGCCACCCTCTCCAACCCCATACAAGGCGAGGTGGGCCAGTCCTTAATTGCCTTCTAGTTTAAGGGGGCTCCAAAAGCCTGGCGGATTAAGCACGTAATGGGTGGGAAGACCCTAATGGTCCATCTAGGCGTGTCTCCCTCTGAGACAGGTCCGCTCAAGTCAACAGTGCTGGTTGTCTAGGTCATCTCGGGCGAGGCTGTTAGCTGAACTCCTCAGGTAATAAGTTAGCAAGCTACTTGCGAGCCAGGCATCCCTCGTAGCGCTGTATCGGGCGACGCTCGTGCTTCATCCGTAAAGGGGGCGCGCGCTCTGCCACATGAACTACTGAGCTCGGGTTACAGTAGGCACGGGCGTCTTGACCTGTAAAGGACATCTTATTCAAAACTGACCAAACGCTTGATGATTGTTGCTACGGTACAGCGCTACATCCCGTCGAAACCAACGCTTTCCAATCCCAAAACTCCCAAAGACCTAACAACCTTAAGTGTGATGCAGGGGTATCTCTAAAGGTCTAGTAACCTTGACGCAACAAATGCCATGCCCCCAAATGATATTATGCCGCAAACTGGATCTGTCATATGTCTCGTATGCAGAGCTCGTGACGCTGGCAACACATTTCCACCAGACAGGCCACTAAACCTATGTCCTTCCGCCATAATGAGGAGATACAGACAGCCAAGCCGGATAGAAAACAGACAGAACGAACCCTTCGTTCTCCAGATAGGAGAGAATAAAGAACGCACACATAGAGCCTCAGCGTATACACCCGGAACTCAGAACCGGCGCGAGATGGCGCAAGTGTGTGCGTGATAGGTGAAGCAGAAGGGACCTAGTTCAGACAGCCAGGCCCTTCCCGCTATGCAATGAACTGATGATGGAGCCGCCTCGTAAACAGAAATGCCAAAACCTTTTCCCCGCCTCCGATCAATGGATTTGGCTGCTGAAGCCCGCGATTCTTTGCAAACATTGAGAGCTAGTGCAATTGCCGAGGATATCTTTCGCATAATCGCCTTCTTTCTTCGTAAGCCCTCCTGAGCTCCGCGATGTGGATGGCACCTCCCCCCCCCTGGGGGGTGCCCCCCCCCCCCCCCCCCCTTTTCTTTAATGTGAAAGTACGGAAGGATTTCCGCATGGAACTGAGATTGAAAGACAAAATATGTAAATGATAACAAATCCTGCCGCCGTTTTTGCCATTATATGGTATTTGGAAGATGGGGTCGAACCTAGTCGTGGATATATCGCCCAATCGTGAAGGGCAAGATAACTTGTTCAGGTGGGTCAGACATCTGGACATCTGCCTGCTGCGATGGTACCTGCATGGCAACTTTATCCATGCCTAGGACCTGTCGATATCTCCCTGACCATCGTTATAATCGTTGTGGGATGTGTGCGATCTCATCATCTTCCTGTCCGCACCAATGATTGGGGGCTCCCCCAGTCGTGTCAGTAAATCCGTTCATGGAAAGGGTCCTGAAAGCCGAGGCCTTGGTGGCACTCGTCCGCATGGATTACCCCCGTCGGGCTTGAACCTGCGTTGCTCCCGTCGACGCTGTCCTGGTCCATTTCGTACATCTCGTACGCCCCACGAGTATCCCGACAGGCGATACCGCCATTTCCCAGGTCGCCTCGTGGGATTCCATAAGGGAGGAAGCCTCCGGTTGGCGCTGGCGCTAGGGTGGACTGAGGTAGAGGATGATGCGTGGGTAGACAGTTTTGCGCCGCACAATTGTTGTTGGGTAGCCCAATATTCTTCATCACCTCGTCAACCCGCTGAACCCTTCGACCAATGCCGCGGCCCTTGATACCCTTGTTGAGGTTCTTGAAGATTCCATGGAGGAATGTAAACATTTCACGCTCGGTCGGCGTGAACTCGCTCTCATCTTTCTGGGTGAACCTCTCCAACCACTCTGCCATAGCCTGTTTATGAAATCGGTTCATGTGGTTCTATAAGAGGATCATGGTTAGCAGTGCTGAAGCAAGCATCTTGGAGGAGAAACACACCTTTAGATTCCCACGCGTGCCGAACCTTTTGGGGCAGCCATCCATCTTGCATTCGTATCGTCTGATACCGCTGTGGATATCCTCGTGTGTGCGGAGGCTGGCCTTCTGATGGAAGAGTTTGTTGCATATGGTGCACTTGAACGGCCTTATATTCAGGTGACGATTCTCGTGGCTCTATTATCACGGTCAGAGATGCCAAAGTTCATCAGCAAGGTGGAAGAGTACCTTCAGGTTCCCCAGCTGAGAAAACCATCTACCACACCAAGGGATTTGGCATTGCTATATTGGTTAGTCAATGGTTCCATACTCATGCGGGTGGGCGAGTTCTCCTCACATAGGGTTTTTCCCCGGTATGCGTTCGTATATGAATGCCGAGATGTGTCCTTTGGCTAAATCGTCTACCACAGTTCTTGACAATGCATACGTGAGGCTTGTCCTTTAGGGCACTTGATTGCGAGTCGCTATCGGACGAGGCCTCGTCCTGATGCGGAGGCGAGGGATAGTTACTTTCCCCACGGTCAACTGCCGGTTCTTCATGCTTGATCTTCTCTTGAATAGCCCTCATAAGAATATCGACTTCTGTGTTGAACACGATCTTGTTCGATCCGTGATCGTCCACGTTTGGCAGTATTGTTTTTGACGCAGTGGGCGTGCCCGGTGCCGATGGAGCTGGCGAGGCGATCAGGGGTTCGGATTTAACCGAAGGACTGTGGCCTTGTGCTTCGGTGAAATTCTGCAGCTGCTGTCGTGGATAAGCGGGAGCCCCGGTCCTCCTATCCTCAGGCGGCGAGCTACGCAAGGCTGGCAGTCCATTCTGGTACTGCCGGAAAGGAAGCACCATCGTGTTGTGAGATGGCGGGACATAGGCATGGAACCCGAAAGTGTTAGGGGTCATATTTGCCGTCGGTGCCATGGTGTACGAAGGGTTTACCATGAAGTTCGAAGTCATATTTGTTCGTAGGAATGCTGCCGGGTTCGTCGGTCCCGCTTCATATTCAATGAGGCCCGAGGATTCTAACATGGCATAATCGGGACTCAGTTGTGGTGTAGGCCAGCAACCCCAGTTTGGGTGTGCTGCGGCTTCAACTGTGATGACCATTTCGCTTGCAACAAGACAAGTAACGGAATGGTCCACGACAGATATCGTCAGGAAGCACCCTCCGAAGAGCAGATATGTAGGCCAGAATGGTTGATGAAGACGTCTAGTGTTACGAGGATCGTTGGCGAAACAAGAAAAGCCAGATATGAGGCCGATGGCTGTTCTTCAAGAGAAATATAAGGAGAAGAGCTATCTCACTCTACTGAGGGTGCGCATGATTAAAAACGAGGATCGTCGAGGCGGTCAAATTAAGTAACCAGCCAATACCTTCGGGCTGTGTGTGATGTGCATGGGTGTATATCCCATGTCTCGAAAATCACCTCGGTGATTTGCACCGGGGTCTCGATCTTAATAGCCAGTCGATTGGGAGACCTGCATTGAGATCTTGGGAAGACCAGGGTACGTGAAAGACTTGAGACTATGGCCTTGAGGAGGCTTTGGCATGGTGGGGGCTGGTCGAGGACGTCTTGTGCTCATATCGCATATCATAGAGACCCCCACACTGCCTCCCTTGTCCTGAGACATGCCCCCAGGTTTTCTCATTGCGCCCATCCTGTAAGTCGAGACGGAGCGATAGACTTACGTACGGCTTTGTCGATTAACAGTCGGCTCAGCGTCCTGTCTCTGATAAACGACGACTGACTATCTTCATAGGGAGAAATGAGGTGTGCCGAATGCAATGACACCCAGGCTGTCCCTCCAAGCCTGCCGTCTATTAGACTTCTGTAGCCTTGTGTAAGGAGAATAGATGAAGGAGAGGGTCACCGGCCCAGTGGAGTACCCATCCCAGGCATCATGATAATAATTTTACCCTTCTCTAATCTGACAGTGTATCTCTGAACACGATACCCCCGGTTTTCCATTCGTCGCTCGCCTGGCTCACCATCAGAGCGAACGACGAGACTGTGGAAACCCCGACTGGTGTGGCAGCGGGAGCGGATGAGAGACAAGGGTCTTAGCGTCAAGAGAAGGAGCTAAGAAGAGGTCAATCCCGGTCTAGGGTTGGAGACGATTATAGGTACCGACGTGTTGTAAAATGCTAGCGAGAGGCTGGCCAACACTTGTGTCTGCATAGTTACATCGCGAAGTATTTTTCATATTTATAAACGGGTGAGGCTAAGGAGTGGAGTTAGCAGCAGGAGGGGTTGGAAAGGGACAAGCCCGAAGACTGGGATACAGGCAGCCGGGGTTTGATAGAATTTGCCCTAGCGCGGAAGACCTCATACTTCATCCGGACTCGGGAAAAAGGGGGGAGGGGGGGATTCAAAACACTTTTTACAAGGTATCGATGCAGGTCGACCGAAAGTCAAGGAATGGATACCAAAAGTTCATGTAGCTATATTGACGTAATTGCCATGTAGTAGGGACGAAGTGCGTAGATGGCTACGACAGTTCCTTCAAAGAGCGAATATCTCCGCATATCCAACTTTGATGTCACTAAGGATTAACTTCATGAACGTGCAATAACCATGCGACCGATCATATGAGCCTTGCAACAATGACCCCTTCCATACTGTAGTGAACAGAGGAGACTTACAAGAAGACACTGACGTCCGGGACCTGACAGAGCCCAAGTCCGATCTTGACATTTCTTTGAGGGATGGCGATCAAGCCCAACGGCACCCAAAGACGCAGCTCAAGATGTATGGCCGTACACTTGCACATCGGCGTCTCCTACATCTGTGTTTTTCATATGCGTATGCAGGCGCCCATCTTGAGTGAATTCTTGATGTGCTGTCCCAATCCGTACAGACTCAAGAACTCATGCTACCTGGGTAATCTGTAGTCATTGTCTTCGAGCACGAGACACGGGCAAGGAACCCTAGGATTTTCATATCAGGACCTTTACTTGAAAGTATATAGTCCGCAGATCCAGGTTTCTAAGTAGCTGAACAACGAGTAAGAACATGTGTGTGCATCTACCTATGTACTGATATTCTATTTAAGTATACGGAGGTTAAGGATCTGTCTTAGACAAGCCGTCTTGTTGAAAAGTTCAGGTCGTCTTTAGTGGTGGTAGACGCTATTCGTCTCCAATATCGAGGCGATTTACATCCGGCATTATATCAGAAACTTACCTATCAGAAGGAAAGGTCAAGCTCGAATGGCCCTGGGTTCGCAGTGGCATTTAATCACAGGGTGTGGCTCAGATGTCGTTAACCATCTGTTCTGCGGAGAGACGCGACACGACTGAGGCTTAACTGCTGCTAAGTGGTGTAACCAAGTTGGTGGCCGAAGGCAATGTCGTTGTTCCTTTGGCGTGCCTATTAATGCCATTGGGCCTGGGGAAGCACCATCACAACATCGACCACTAGCATATATCAAGGGATCAAGTCATTCGTATCAGGGAGATAATGCTCCTTTTCTAGGGGTATACGTCTTCTGTGGGGTTTGGGAATTATCATGGAATGTGATTACTAGTCTATATGAGAGAGAAAGGATCTGATAATCGGTTGGCAACAACATGCATGGTCTCTTGGAGAGACTTGGATACCTGATCAGGGTTGCACTCAGACGATGAAGCCACAAAAGCCTCAGCTCCCGATTTACAACTTCGCCGAGGCTCTAACAGTAGTGGTACCGAGACGCTGGATGCATTTCGTCCAATGTCAGCAAGATGACAAGATAGACAAGTATGATCGGTGGAATCGCAGTGGTTGCGATGTTCATTATGATGTAGTAAGTTATTCCCCCTTTTCTCTGTTTAATTGAAATCTTACGTCGATAGGCGTGGAATTCCTAGGCTGCGGGCCCAGTCAGGTTGAGCTTATCATTCTAGAATAGGACCCGTGTGTCATCCAGTGTCTTCTCTTCCCCGGCTTCCGAATATCAACTAAACATTAAACACATGTTTGGCCTTTGATGGGTGCCAAGGGTGCGCATGATCAACAGGGCAACCTCCAAATGATGTTTCTGATTGAATGTGGCAGGTTGGTAGGTCACATTCAGGCGATTCTGAGAGCTGACAGGCCCCCTTGTCCATACCGACTCCAGCTGGCTGGTAGCAGGAAGATCACCCATCTACGCAGTCAGATTTTAGGTATAAGTAACCAGTGACTAGGCCGGAAGGATCCATATTTCGTGATTATATGACCGGGGGCAAGTCCACCAGCTTACGGGATATGTACCGTATTCTCGCGATAAATTAAGAAAAAGCGAAGGAGAGCCTCTAGCCATGCTAAGCCTAGCTTTGCAGCGAAATTGATTTATGGCGTATATCAAACTTCGGCCTGTGCTACTATTGGCAGATGTAATGATAAGAATATAAAAGTACTAAAAGTCTTATTTAGAATATAATATTAAAATATATTTTAAGTGAAATCGTTAATATTATTATATCTCGCAATAATTATATCTGATAAAATTTTTCTATATATTTAGTTTAATCTAAAAAATAAATCTTAAATAGAAATTTATTTTATATTAAAAAAGTAATATTATTATTAGGATTACCGGTTTATGTTAATGTTATTATCTTATAGAAATACATTTATATTAATATTTTGATTTAAAAATTCTATGTTATTTGACCTTTTTAAAATAATTGAAATAATAAATTATTTAATAATAGGATTAGTTTTATCAGCTATTAAAAAGTGTGTCAAAATATAAATACTGAATAAAGTTATATAACTAACTGTTTTATTATTATAATATCAATTAATATATTGTTTACAACAACTTTTAAATAGTTATATAGTTAATAACATGATTTAAAAAATTTAAGTGCTATTAAATGACAAAGAACTTACACACAACTGGGATGACGGGTTATGGAAATAAGGTGTTGCCACCGATCTCCGCCAAGCCCGTAGCATTTCCTTAATTTATCGGTATTGGAGGTTATTCTTGTGTGTGCAGAAAATGATCCTCTCCCCAAAACGCCAACTACTCTGCTTTGCCCCTTTCCGGGCCTACACAGATCGAAAAGCTCGAAACAGTGCGCGGTTAATCTGGCAATGTCAACTGTTGACCTCCCATCCGAGCTCGAACTCCTTTGATGTCGGTTTGTCTCAAAGACTCACGTCTCTGCGTAACTCGGTACCTTCCATGGCTATGAGGTGGCGTAATCTCGGCAGTCAGGCGGCTGATGCTGCTAACTTGGAAATGTCCATATGCAGGTACAGTTACATTGCTGGGTTCAACCCAGGTCTGCCGTGTCCACCTGGCATCATCATTGATCCGTAGTCTCCATAGCAGCATCGGAAAAGCCCATCCAAGACGAATGACGATGTCCTATTTCGCTCTGGCCAGAAATATTTGCTGACCAAGTCTCAGTCTGAAAATCGATTCACGCATGCATACTGTAAACAACCCAACTCGGGGAGCGGTGTTAGTTCTACATGAAGCTCCAATATCTTTCAAACTGGTCTGCAATATAGCCTATCCTTTGCATTACCGTATTCATGGAAACCTCGTAGATAAAATTAGGTGTAGGAGTTTAGAATGGAGAAATGCTTCTGGACGCCGATCCGTTGGGCGCAATGGCAACCTCAGGAAGTCACCAAAATACGAGGAGAGGTTCATCGCTGGGAAGTACAATCATTTCGCCTCATCTTACGCGCAGGATGAGTGAGACAGCCGTCTAATTGGTTCAGTCCGGCAGCATAACCTACAAGTCAAGTCTTCCCTCCCCTCAACAGTAAGGCCGCGGATATGGGCCGCATGCGAATCTGGTGGTTTTAGTATATGTACTTGATAGAAAACGGAGTCCCTGATTAGGCGCCGAGGGGATCTATCATCGTCCGACCCCCTCTGGCAGCTCCCGAACCGCGTTCCGGAAACTGGGTGAGCCATCAGCGCTATTGGCCTGCACTTCGGAGCGATGGTAAAATCACAGCCCTGGCTGTCAAGCCATATCACTTGACGATTGTACAGTAACGCATCTGGTCGGCTTTCCGACACTGCGTACACCGAAAATGGTATATGGGCGTACGATCAATGCCAACTGTGAGAACCGTGTTACCATGTTATAGTATGGGGATTACGCTGACGATGTAGCTGCAACTTGTCCTCTCATCCCACAGCCGGGCCAATTTACATTGGGTCTCAATCAGACACCCAGACGCCATCGGGCCCACGAAACAAACACTCAACGAGGACCCTCATGCGACTTTCTCAGCGTCATAAGCTTAAGACCTGAACAAAATTTTCGCCCTCTGACATATATATGCTAGGCCAATGGCCACGTAGCCAATAGGAATTGCCCCGTCAGCTTTTTCGCATTATTAGATCCGCAGGTTGGGAGCCCCTATGATACGCTGCTCTGGCTATCCAATGATGAGGGCCCAATAACATTGTACTTGGTGGTCTCTCGTCGCCACCCACTGTATGTGACTTCAGACGTCAACGTCTCTGGTCAAGGAATTGTGTGTATAGCCCCCCAAGGTACCTAGGGCGGTGACAGTGTTATGCATAAGAGGAGCAGCCCAAATGCCGGGACTGCTCCATATACGGCGCCAAGGCTGGATCGGATATGACAAGTCATACGTACATACATGCTTATGTAGTGTACGTTCCATCGCAGAAACCACGTGCATATGCGATACCTACCTACCTACACTGGCAGTCGTGGGTATTGTAGGCGCCCTAGCAGTCTTGGGGCCTGGGCTCCAACGTTCCCCCACGAGCATTCATCATATACCGCTGCGGGGATGAAAGGTACTGTTCTGTAAGGGATCGTTGAATCGTGGAACCGAAGGACACTGGACTGGTCACCCGCAGTATCCGAAGGGAGCGTCAACAGAGATGGTGGATAGGTCACCGGGATAAGCCCCAGACTTTGAATCCCGATGAAGTCATCTTATACCCCTTAAATCCGAAACGGGCCTGCAGGAAGACGAAGCAATCTCATCGATTACCAATATTAAAAATGGGTGCGATTTGCTGTGCCGAGATCGTACGTAGCCTGAGCTTTCACCCCACCGGACGCTGCGGAATATATAGCGTAGGCCGCTCCTGCGGTCGCTGATTCACATACAGTCGCCGAGCGGGTTGCTGCCGCAATGCTCAACTGCAATGCAACTCCAGAGCCCGGTGCCCGGACGCGCGCCGCATCGTACCCGCGCCCATCGGCCACGAATCGTCGGATAGCGGACATGTCATAAAAGGAGACCCACTCCCCGCGCGCATATACCTTCCCCTTCCGCCGTCTCCCCGGGGAGGAAGAAGAGAAGCGGGTAGACGTCGCGAGCCACTGGCTCATGTGGGGTAACGCGATCTTGCAGTACGCGATCTGAACACCTTCTGTGTCATATATCACAAAATTTTGGTTTTTTTTCTCGTCGTTTGCTGATGTCACGCCGGGGGACGAACGGCATTTGGCGGGGAGGGGGCTAAGGGCTTCTGGAACTGTAAACTCTTTTCTGCCCCTTGTCTTTTCGCAAGCCCTTCCCAACTCTACGGGTTCCGACACGGAGATGGGGGCACATCCAACCCTCACCCCCCATAGCGGTGATCTTGCGTACATGGTGCAGCGGGGAACATACCCGGCAGCGCAGCAGCGATGACTGCGTGCAACCGGGGGTCGGTGTGATCTGCGTACCGCCCGCATGGTAGGAGGGTCAGAGAGGAAGAGCGTGGCGGGCCTCGTCCATATTCGGTTTCCTTGGAAGCTGAAAAGGGCCTCTGGGAATAGTATCTGGGGGAGTATGTTTGGTTGCTCTCCTTCTCCCCCTCCCCCGCCTCATCACTATCTTGTCCAGTTTTCGTGCGCCATGAGAGTGACCACGGGGTAGGATGATGAAGAAGCGTGCAAATAGACTATTATCAAGGCTAAAATAGCGCCCGGCTGGGGATGGTCTAGAACATACAATGTTATCCCCTATAATGCTAGTAACAATACGCGCCACTGACGGTGTTTATTAGTATAGTCCGTGCTGTGCACTACCGTATTAATCGCCGTGCGACGCGGACCGAGACGACATCGGGCGCGTCTGGGCATCGGCTTGTAGCTTGATTTCTACGTTTGCGCGAAGGCCGAGCGCGAAAGTGTGCAAATATACCCTGTCGAGCCGACAGTCTCAATTGTGGCTTGTAGACGTCATTTCCCGATCGGGGACACTATAACATGGGGGACTTCAGCTGTAAGGGCGCTATGGGGGCGCTAAAGGTACCTCCCCAAACCAGCAACCGCAGCGACTAGCCTGATTTCACCGTGCGTCACTGTGTTTTATGGCATACAATGGGCCCGACTCGGTATGTTTACAGACTCTTGGGCTCGGCCTTCGTATATCCGGAAATAATGGTGGAGTGTTTCCCTCCCACGAACTTGGCAAGTCGATTAAACAAAAGTGAAGACTTCCAAACCAGTCCCGGTGGGTTGGTAAGGAAACAGCCATGGCGCGGGTACGGGGGGAGCAGGCGATCAGCCACGTACCAACTGTAAAGGCGGGTTACGTTAAATTTTTACGATTGGGTCGATGACAGCCAGCCGATCCTCGGCTGGCTTGGTCGTAACGACATGTCGGCGCATCTTTCTCAGAAGCCACGACGAGGGTTAGCATCCCACGGATCGACTTTCGCGGACCCCCGGCAGGTTTGTTTGAACCAGCGCGACCCAGGAGTCCCCGCGCCCCAACTACCCAGGCTACCCCGTAGAGGCACACGAAATATGGAGTAAACGCTTCACCAACCGCCGATTCGCACAAGCGGCGCTGGCCTTCCCACCGAACGGAGATCCGCGAAATCCAGGCGTCACAGCTTCCTATCTTGAACGTGCAGCTCAGACGCCATCTAACAAAAATAGGCTTACCCAGGCATCTGGGACATTGCGCACGGACATGTCCTGCATTGCATCCCCGGCTTGTTACCAGCCTTTTGGATTCAACTGATGATAGGGGGCTTCGTAAGCCGCCTCGCAACGAGTTCTAGAGGCTCACCATAGGTGCCCCGGAGGATTTCTCGTCTCAGGACCCGGGCATGCGGATGGTGGCGCAGTTCCATGACTGGCTGAAGTCTGAGCCCCTGAGTTTGTATAGTTCATGTATTATGGTTGTCGAACGGGGGGCGAGAGAACCAGTGGGGATGTAACGTAGGTAGGCAGCAAAATTAGTCATGCATTCACAGAGGAGGAAGTTCTAGCTCGGTTATGTCCTACGAATGTTGCTATGGGTTGGGCACCGATATGAAACCGATATGAAGACTAACAACGTTCAGGAAGGTAGGAGAGGCGTAGGTCCACTTTTGGATTTCTCATCACCCTAATGGGTTTAGAGATTCTATTTCTCCTTATGAGACGATCAATGGAAGATAGCCCAGCGACGAACAGGTAATAGACCCCCCCTGGATTCGTGTGCTTTTGGCGCATAGATACATTGCCTCTCGCTCACAGTCATCCTCCTCAACTGGTAGAGTTGGCCGACCTTCCCAGCCGCGTGGTTCAAGGTGATTTCGTCCGAGGCTTTGGACGGGCTATTCCGCAGCCTGGCCGACTAGAATGGCAATATAGCTGGCCGCCAGTGTCAGAAATGTCGCTCCCCCAACTCCGATCTTATAATCCAGAAGCGCACATGCATACCCACCTACTACGCGTTGTAGGCTTATCCCTGGAGAACGGAAGATGTCCGTCCAGGTATTGACTAATCAGTCCCATACCATATGATTCCTGACCACCTCATAATGGCACCGCTTAAAGCGGCTGCTTATCCTTGGTGGCAGGCTAGAATTTCCGTAGCCCGCGTATCCCCGTGTGCCTACGTAGAGACCAATGGCAATTGATGCCTGCTGCACGCACTGCAGCGGATATCAAGATAGCCGACATATCCCCGTCCCCACTTCAGCGACCATAGCCAGACGCAAATCCAGGAGGCGGTGGGGGTGCACTTCCAGGAGGAGGCCCGAAGCCTGGCGGAGGTATAGGCGCAGGTCGAAAGCCACCTGGATGGAAGTCTGCGGGACTACCGTAGCCCCCTTGGGCAGGAGGCGGTCTTGCTGGTAAGCCAGATGGGGCTGGAGGTAGAGCATTTTGTCGTCCGGGTAGAGGTTGTGGTGGGCCGCCGTTCATACCAAATGCAGGTGGAGGCCCACGAGGACCGCCGGGCGGAGGAGCAAACCCAACTGGTCTGGGAGGGGGAATGCCAGCAGCCATAGATGGGTCGAATCCGCCGGTGGCCACGACCGGAGGTACTACAGGGGTCTGAGGCGGAGGAGCTTGGCCTGGCGTCTGTAGAAGTGCCGGCGGCATCGGTTGAGTCTCGATGGTGACATTGTGCTTCTTGGCTTGAGCGGCGAGCATCCTCTCCGCTTGATCTCCATGGCGTTCGCCCTTCCCGTCCTTCTTGTATGCGTACTGCACGCTGATATCTTTATTCATAAGGAATTGACCATTCATGTTGTTGATAGCATCATCGCTAGCCTCGAAGCTGCTGTAGCTGACGAAACCGTATCCTTTGCTCAAACCGTTGTCGTCGCGAGCGACCTTCGGAGGCGCAATGAGGGTGCCAAACCTGCTGAAGGTATCGTAGAGGACCTTCTCGTCGACCATGGGATCCAAATTTCCAATGAAAAGCTCAGCACCAATCTCGAGGGGTTTCTGCTTGTCTGCGGAGGCCTTGTTGACGCGCAGAGGTTTTCCGTAGAGTCGGATGCCATTCATAATCTTAGCGGCATAGTCAGCGTCGACCTCTCCATTGAACTCGACGAAGCCGAACCCTTGGTGAGATTGAGTAACTCGGTCCTTGGGCAGGTGGACATTTACCACCGGCCCTGCCTGGACCATGAGCTCCCAGATCAATGCATCGGTCGCGCGCTCGTCGATATTTCCCACGTAGACGGTAGCTTCCTTGTCTTGCTCCCTAGAGCCCACTTGTTAACGCTGTCAAGTATAGAGACCCGTAGATAAGTGAAGGACACTCACCAGTGCTTTGCGCCCGACATGATGGCGTATCGATCTTCAAATTCGTTGCGATGTTTTGTTTAGCGACGTGTTGGCGATGCTCCGTGACACGCTTTGCCTCCAGCCTTGTAACGTTTTAGTTGGAGCTTAAGTTCCCGGACCAAACAGGGACTTATGTAAGCATAGGGAAACACCTGCACCCAATGATTCGGGGTTGCTCCAAGTAATTGCGGAGTGCCTACTACGGCCTCGGGGGTATTCTTTGTTAGTTGCCTCCACCCTGGCCGCCGTGGCATCAGGTATAATCTCATACAAATTTGTGATGGGAGTAAACATGCTGTGATGGTTTTGCCGGTGATTCCCTCTATTGCGAAGTGACGAAGATCGATCTTGGCCGAAATGCCACTGGATATTCCGTACGGCTTCCTTTGGAGTCTGCATTCTAGCCTCATATGGGGGTATGGAGGTCCGGTGGAGGCAACTAACAAAGAATACCCATTGGAGTTGTAATCCTACTTATGCACATAGGTACCCAGATAAGATAGTGAGCTGGGCGGCGCATTCCTTGCCAGTTGACATTGAATTTTTGAGTCTCTGTAATCATTGCCCAGGTGGGACAAGGAAAGGCATCGTCATCGCCATCTTCGCAAACGCCAGAGAAGGTTTATTGCTCCCAACGTGTGGACAGCAAAGGACATAGATCCACTCCACGTGCCGAAGATACGCACAAGTCAGCCTTGTTCGACCGACAAGATGTTCACCCTTTCCGAGGAATCAAAGGTGCGAACAGCCCCGCCAGACAATCCTTGACAATCGATCTAATACCTGCGTTAGGAGCGCATTGGAAAGATCATTGAGATCTCCAGAGTCGCAATGCACTAGTAGGATGTTCATTCCAAAAGGGCCGTTTAGAACCCAGGCTAACCTGCTTCCAGCGGCTATCTTCCTCTGATCTTATACCTCGGTATGCCGCATCTGCCACCTCCAAAGCGGCCGCCATCGCCTTCATAGACCGAATCAAACTAACAGAAGTCCGCAGGCTATACCCGCAGCGACCCTAGGCCTTCTATCATCCGGTATGCCCACTCCTTCGTGAGAGGCTTGACCTGAGCGACATCACTGACGACATGTTAGACTCCTTTCCCCTCTTTCCTAGATATGGAGTGGCAGAAACTGGATCCGATGAATTGCCCGGTTTGTAACATCACGGTTGGGAGACATGTCAGCAGCATCCCTCTCGAAAGGGTAACAGGGGCGGCACTGGCGTTGAGGCACGTATCCATCATGGCGACAGGACAGAGTGGTAGCCCGCTGGTTGGCTTGTAACAACACAAACTAATAAAATTCTGATACCACTCACGATTACAATCATCGACAACCTGGGGACTCCTACGTCAATGGTCTCAAATTACGTGGATAAGAATATGTGGCTCGTATGCATGGTTCATGTCTCCCGTCAATCACCTGCAATGTCTCGAGTCAACTTGCGCAGAGAGAACTCTGCCACAGTATCAACCAGGAGCATCTCGTGGTTACTCCAGGTGCAGCAGCAGCTATCTCTTACCGCACGTCATAAATTCACAGAGAAGCCACTCAAAGCTTCAGCTTTCTGATTGCAGTATGATGGCAAATAAACCCCCTTCTGCAAGCGAAAAGCTGCCTCAAGTGTTCTGCACGTATGTGCAACGGTCTATTGATAAGAAGGATATGTTCGATGGGCGGCTTCTATTATATACGGCCTAGGCGGGTGACACGCTGTTACAATAGGCATATGAATAAGCCATACTGACGATACCGACTATAGAGTTGGTTAGTTCCCAGAAGGAATTTGGCATATTCGAAGACCATGGTATCTGCGAAGAGTTTCCCCGCTATCGTAGTGGTCTGTCTGGAAGTGAACCAGGCCTTGCGCATAGAAAGTAGCAAAGCTCGTGAATAGAGCGCTGGCGAAGAGACGACCCTCCGATGCCCATTTCGGTCTCATACTGTTCGCCTATTTGTTCGAAAGGATATGGGGTAGATCGACCATATTCCATTTCTCGTGATGGAATCCGCGACGGTCGGAGCGAAGGCACGCTGAGACAGGGCGGTGCACCAAGCATGGGGTCACTCGATGTGTCGATGCATTTCCCAGCTCATTCGTGTTCTCGGTGCTCAAGCGCACCCTTTTCTGGGTGCGGGAGAGCGCTGACGGTGTAGAGAGAAATGCGAATCTGTTTTCGACCCCGTCTGGGTTGCATAGAGGTTAATAGTGGCGTGAGCAACCCTAGCCTCGGAAAACGGGCCTTAACTATTGGCTTGGCTACTGGGGTCACTCATATTCCATCATATTGAACGCACAAGACTATCTATCGGGTCTACCGCCGCTGGCCCTAGTCGCATATATGTGTGCGCGTTGCCTGGTTACAGTACTCGTAAGAGCTAACACCACCTTAGCAACATACCAATGCGTATTGGCATGAGACTAGCTAGAGATGGTCTGCAAGGTGCCGTCCGGCCCGGTATGAGTGTCCGAGGCACACGCCTAGCTTATCATTCTCTTAGCTGTCGATGCTATTATTTGGTGCGAGTTCTACTCCTGAGTCCTCGTCAAACTCTCTAAACAACTCGTCTCCAAGAGCAATCTGGAGGTCGTCCATAAGATCTATCACTGCCCGCCTGCCTGCCAGCAGCTCGCGCCAAAAAGTCCGACTTGGGCCGGAAAGCCGCGTATCATCCAAAAGCTTATCCCGGTGAACATACTCTTCGAAGTATGTGACCATACTGCGGTAGAAGAGGTCGTAGTAGCCACGATGAGCGCTAGCAAGACGAATGAATGCCTCCAAGACGATATGCGCTGATGGAACGAGAACCGGATGTCCACTGTCCGATAACGCTCCATGACCCCGACCGGGTCTCGGGCCGGGAAGAGAAGGATCGGATGCTAGAATGTAGTCTGACGAGGATAGTGTTCCCGGTTTGGCTCCTATCCCGATGTCTACCGGTGGTGGGATGAACCATAATGTTTCAGAGTGCGGACGTATGGAGATATCGATATCCAGGGTCTTGATATGCATGTGAAAAACCGGAACTAGCTGCTGACTATGTTCTCCAGATACGACACATGTCTGAGGGTCAGGGCATGGCGAAAGATTCGATTTCTTTAATGTTTCGACAGCTGTAGGAACCTTCTCATCCGGCACAACAAACTCGATCCCCTAAATTCGAGTTAGAGTGAAATAGGTGGGAATGGCTTGGCTTTCGTACTCCTATAATTGATGGGACTCCGTAAATAGTTAGGAGATAGTCCCCCCATAAAACGGAGGGTACTCCAGCCTCTGCTAAGAGACGAGAGGTGGCCTTGACCAGCTCCTCCCCGAGTGTGTCAATCGGTAATGCCGACATTTTTTTTCTTTTAAAAAAAGGTATTAAATTTTGAGACTCGAGGAAAAGCAAGTAGATGATGCCCCGGAAACAAATGCGTTTTGTTTTCTCAGTCGAACTTAAGGTATATGTATCTATACAGGCATCCGATGCTGCACTTCGAGAGAGAAGCGTTTTTTGATTGGTCTGTGTGCCGCATTAAGTCTGCACTGATATAGGCTCATTTAACCGCGCGGCAAGCAAATCAGCCTCACTAAGATCATACCTAGCCGATGCTGTGCGTACCTATTTATGTTAGTTTATGCGGACGGAACTGGATCTATATCACAACATGAACACATGGAGCACATCACTGATCCCGGGGCCGCCAGACTGCCAAGATGTGTTACGGAGGAAGGCCCTGTTTTCCATCTCTTTCAGTTACTGCCCCCAGAACTGCGCCACCAGATATGGCGAATCGCCTTGACAACTTGGTCTGCTACAGAGGTCCTTTCCCATGGAAACATCACCCAACTGCGGCCGTTGGGCTGGGATTCGTCGACAATCGGACGTGTATGCTGTGAGGCTAGGTATATCATGCAGAAATTCTCCACACCTGTCGAGCTGGGTCCAAGCTGCCGTCCTTGGATCAACTGGGCAACCAACATCCTCTGCTTGGGTCCCGCTGCGGCAGCCTGCCGGGTCATTGAATCTACCAACAAGGCCATCTCTTCACATGTAGTCCACGCGGCTATTATATGGACGTCATGGGAGGATGTAGTCAAGTGCTTTAAACAACTCTCTCGGCAATGGCATTCGCTTCGCTTCATTGCCATCTTCGACACCGGCAGACCCACTAATTACTATCCTCGACCTCTAGGATGTCAAGATATTAATCTTATTGTCAATAACTACGGCCGAGATGCTACGCAGTACAAATCATGGTGGTTAGATACGGACAGAATCGGCGGCGATTTGAAGGCCCACTTCGACCACGGTCAAGGGCCGCCTCGTGTGGTCTTTTTACCGCTGTGAAGAGGAGTTGGCTAGTGACCAGGGCCGTAGTGCTCCAACATCGTTCTTGGCCCGGGCTTACCCTATCAACTTCTCACATTAACATCAGGGCTCTCCTGATGGCGCAGAGACGCCCGGCCCTTCACTCCAACGACTGATTCTCAAGTCTACGCCGCGAATATATAATGTCCAAATACCCGCGGCCGTTAACAACATGATGCAGTCAGCACAGGCAGTGTCCTATCCTTTTATCTAGTCACCGCTTATTATATATCGTTTGTCCTGGAATCATCATGTCTCCGTCATTGTCGGAACTCGAAGCGGCTGCCTGCCATGTCTTAGAGATCATGAAGGCGGTGCCCGAGTTCCAAAACCAAAAGGTCGCCGTTATAGGCGGCATGGCCTTGTGGAAGTACCTGCCGCGAGGGCGCACGACCGAGGCAAGATCCCTACTGCGGTTGCCACGCAACTATCGCTGCTAACAAGGAGAATAGGATGTCGACTTCATTATAACAATGGATGGCCCCAAAAGCGTCAAGCCCAAACTACTGGCGCTTAAAAACTCCCCTTTTGTCGAAAAGGCCCAATGGTTTTATTATAAAAGCCGAAGCGGCAAGTACATCCAGATCGACTTCGTTGCACAATGGCAGGCATGTCTTCTCGCGGTTCCTAATCACTTACATCTATTATTAACGGACGTACTTAGGCTGCGTACTTTCCACCAGCGGCGAAGAGGATCGGTGATATACCCGCGGGACATATACCTTACATCACTCCAGAGGACCTTATAGTTTCCAAGATCTTCTCCTGTGGCATGCGCGGGAACAAGGCTAAGAGCCGCCGCGACGCCGAGGATGCAGCTAGATTATTGGAGGCGACGTCAATGCCTTCTGGGCCGCTGAAACTGGCTAAGCACCAAATTGACGCTGTAGAAGGAGGTCTTCCAGATGTGGTTTCCATGAGTGGAAAGAATGACTTATGGTGGAGGACGAGGCTGGGCCTCGCTGTGCCTTCGACCAGTGGATCGAAGGCTGTTCAATCAAGTTCCAAACAACCCCCTCCTAGCGGGGGTCGTCCAACAGGTGCTCAGTCGAGTTCCAAACAATCCCTTCTTAGCCGGGGTCGTCCGAGGGAATCACGCGGACAGGGCTCTAGGCATGCTTATTACTGAGTATGCTTTGAATACTCGGGTGTTTCCAATTGTATATTAGGGAGAGCCGCTGCGTCGGCTTAGCAACGCTATAATCAGACATATTGTTGGCTTAATGGCGACTCAAAAGACCCCCTGTGTCTCAAAGCTCGATCACTCTGTCCCCCTTGAATCCTCCTGACTGACCGAAATAGTACCCTCGTTGATTCGTGATGAATCGCTTTGCCTTCGCATCGACGAAATCACAGTTAAAGTGTGTATGTCCGAAGGCCCAGAGCTTGACACTTTCGCCCAAATAGCATGGCTGATCACTCACGTCTGAGGCAAAACCTGGCTGAATGGGGCTGAGGCGGTGTCTAGGGTCAACAGCCCGTTCATCCAACGTCGGGCTATAGTGGGTAAGAATGACAACTTTCCTCCCCGTCCCCTCCAGTGATGCCACTTGCTCATTCAACCATCCAAGATCCCTCTCAAACTCAGCGTTGTGCTGTTCGACCGTCCAATTTTTAATATGATAGAAGTCGTTGACACCGAAACTAACCGCTTCCATTGACTCGGCAGGCACCCTTGAGAAAAGCGTGCATCCGAGAATTGAGACGGGGTCTTCCGACGCGTTGTGGATGTCGTAACGGGCCCGGTCCAGCAGAACGAACTCACCCAGTTCCGAGTCGTTTTCTCTCTCCTGTCGTATTTGGTCTACAAATTGCCGCATCACATTCTTTGAATGCTCCCAGGTCGAGTGCCATGGCTCATGGTTGCCCAGGACAAGGAACACCACGCGAAAACTTGACAACTGTCGTTTGAGAAAGGCAATATACTCTTCGGCATGCTGTATATAGCCAATGTCGCCCAGTAGCGCGAGGTACGGAGCCTTGGCTGGTATGTCAAAGATGTCATAAGCTTTGGGACTCTCGAGATGGAGGTCTGAAATAATCTGAATTGCGACCATTTTAGTACTAGGGGGATCTGTTTCGAAGCGAAGACTTGCTTTCAAGAAATCGGAGAACGAGTATCTGACTAGGTTAACATTCAGATAAGGGGAGAGCGTTGTGCTGGATGAATATGAGTTTAACTGATATTGGAAGAGTGGACATATAGAGGGGCTAATAGACTGTTAGAAGGATACGTAACGCATAAATACATAAACCGCAACAGATCGCCTATTACATAGGACTCAACTCAGCAGCGATGGCATATATTGACAGCAACTCCGTTGAGGAGGGACTTGGACAACCTATATGAAATGAGCAGCTATCTTTAATGAATGCTCGGGCGATTGCTCGATTAAAGGGAGCAATTGGCACTCTTCCCTTGTTTGATCCATACAACCTTCGGCTGACGTTCACCATACTCGCCGCCCCGGATTTTGTACACTTATATGAGGTCAAGCTATCGACAATTTATTTCAGATTGGGGATGAGACAAGCAGCGAGTTATGCTCTTAGCGACTTCCTGATCTCCTTGACAGATGTATAGATTTTGCATAACTAAGCGATACCGTTAAAAGGTTGGGGCCAGCGAATTGAAGAGTACGGAAGAAGTCATTAACGATGCAGGCTTTACAGTGAACCGAATCGCGGTACACAGCATAAGTCTAAAAAATAATTAGATAATGGGGTTTGCAAAGTCGGAAATCCCGACTTGAAATATATACGTAGGATCCCTTCCATCAGCATCTCCCAATCCCAACCTCCTAGTTCTACCCGCTATTCCTCCCATCTCGTGGTATCCCACCGAAACCACTACGTTGGCTATGGATCGTCTCGATGAGGGACAAAGTGATACTAGATAGACATAGACCAATTATAGTGACTATCGTGTCGTCAACACCGTTCTTCTCCTTAATGGCCATTTAGACTACCCATGTCCATTTTACCCATCATCGAGGCAATACACTTTCCCTATCTCGTCTCATTACGGGAGTGGGGAGTGCATTAAACGCTAGGGGGTAAAAGGATATGGCTAGCTCCTCAACTGGGGGCCAACTACGGTGTCCGAGAGGGCTTACTCTCTCATTTCAACTTTTTCTTTCAAAAGCGTATGCCACTGGGGTGTATGCGTAATGTTTTAGCCCTCCAAACAGCTGTTATCAGTCGGCGACATGTCCACTTTTAAAAACCCTTAACCTTATTTGGAAACTCGTATCTTTGTGCATCGTCGACCTAATTAACGTCGAATTAAGCTAAATATGGCTAGGCATCATAGGTATAGCTGGGTATGGCTAGGTGTGGCTGGGTGCAGCTGGGCACAACTGGATATGGCTGGATATGGCTGGGTATAGCTAGGTGTGGTTATTTAGCTACACTTAACCATGCCGGCGATACCTAGCCATACTCAGCCATACCCAGCCATACCCAGCCATACCCAGCTGCACCTAGCCATACCCAGTTACATCCAGCCACACCCAGCCATACCTAGCCAAACCCGGTTAAACCTATTATACATAACCATATTTAATTATATTTAGTAAAATAAGTTATAAATTAAATTAAGTCGGCGATAATTCGGTCGACGTATATTAATTCGACGTTAATTTTAAAAAAGAAATTGACCAATAAAATTGCAACTAATTTGGCAGCTGGCGCTAAATTTCTTAGTTCATACGCCACGGGTAGTCTTAGTAAATTTTCTTTGAAAAAGTTGAAATGAGAGAGTAAGCCCTCCCGGACACCGTAGCCAACGATCGTTGTCGACTACTTCTTATCGATACTTGATATAAGAATTGGTACTGAGAAATTCCGTCCGGGAGAGCACATGCTCCGCCATTCGTTTCTGGTCGTCTGGCTGGACGACCAGCTTCTGGCATGCTTGAGGGGTACCGAACATTCTAAAAGCCTCTCGATATTGCCCGTTGTTTAGTTTAACAATGCTCTTATGCTCGGCACCTTTCCATTAAGTCGTGAGCTGGGTAAGGGTCAATTCTATCGTAACTGAAGGCGGATAGCGGCTGTCGCACTCAACGCAGCTGGCCGGGTTTATGAAGAGCACGGCCACTTTCGATGTCCGGCGTTGCGCTCCCAGAGCAGACGACCGGAATCCCGGCGAGAGCAGAAGACGAGCCATCACTCTCGATTGGGAGTCCTCATTGAAGGCACAGACTCCGAGGGAGGGACCAAGACCTTGATGTGACCCTACTCGAGAAGGAATCCTGTATGGCTGAGGTGCTCGAAACTCTCTTCCTGACCTCTGCGAAGCCATGCCTCGCTTTCCCGGGGGCTTGACGAACACATTAAAATATTCTAGAACTACCAAAGCCACCTTTATCGACGATTGTCGTGGACGTCCGCGTCATCAACACCGTGGGCGTGTGCAAGAATGCCTGCATACCGGTTTCTTCCAACCGCCGACGGCAAACTTTGGCGAGAAAAGCACACACATTTCAGGTCTCCGTCGATGCGGCTGACGTGGTGGTTTGTAAGTGCCCCCGGACCAAGCAGCCGGGTTCGTCGGCTGAGCCACGCAATTTCGCACGTAAGCAGCGGACCGGCTCAGACATTCGACCCCGGTGCTTTCGCGGCTGTTACGCAAGGATCCCGTAACGTAGTACGTACAACACACTGGTAGGTGCAGGGGCCCGCCATCTCTGATGCAGGAGAATGGACGGGGGTGCGCGATAGATAGGGCTGGGCTCGCCGCACCTAAACTTGATAGTAATGCCACTGCAGCCCCGGGCGTCGGTCTTTGGTGGAGCCGTCTTTGTCTTGGCACCGGAGAAATCGTCGTTCCTTCAATTCTGCAGAAGCATCGATACAATGTCGATACCTGGCCACCGACTAAAATCTTCGCGGCAGACCGAGTCTGAGCCAGAATACCGGAAACAAGGCGGTCCCAGCGAGGCGGCGACCGGTTTTAGTCTTGCGCAGGTGCTCGTACGCGGCGCGATCCCAGAGTCGGCACATATCTGCAAAGGGGGGGGACCAACCTCGTGTCATGGGGTGATCTGATCGGAACCCCTGTCTCTTTAGGGTATTCAATAAGGAACCAAGAGTGCCTCCAAGCAGGGCGATGTGGCATTCATCGCTTCCGTTCCTTCCTTTCCGTACCTGACATATGTTGGGGATATTCAATATCTAGTACACCGTTTCGAGGCCGCGATCCAGAGCGGTCTCGAGGGCTATCGTAAAGATGGCATTCCACATCTCGCAGCCGTCCTCCGCGTCAGGTGGGGACTAATGCGTGGGTTGGCACAGCCTGACTGGCCTATAAGGAAATCCGTCGTGTGGCGATCTTGCTATCTGTACACCCTGAGCTCATGCGAAAGAACGGATCCAAGAAAAGCAAGAGACACGTGCAAGGATTGCTCTAGGGAAGTTAAAGCTTCATAGGTGGGCAGAAAGCATGTTGCCGTCCATCACAGGCGCAAGGCGCAACTAACGCCGAGTTCCATAGCTGCAGCTTCGCCTCGGAACACCAAGCTCCGATAGGCCCGGTTTACTCAACATTCCGCTTATAGTTCGGTGATAGGACGAAACGTCGTTCCTGGCTCCGCTGTCCAATGGCAGGCATGCTAGGCCAGAACATGCGTCTGAAGGAAATGCATGCCATGACCACGTTCCGTCCGCTCCGTCCTGTATACGTCAGGGCGCTGTGTGCGCAGTTTGTGGCTGCAGTTTTATGGCCATACTACATATGCTATGCAGGTCGCTTGATCTGGAAATCCCTGTCGTCACTGGGAGGAGACGCCGACAATGCCCTTGGCTGTTGTCTCGCAAGTGAATGGCATAAAGCGACTTGACAGCTCACAGATCGACATTGCTGCCATATTGGGGGGGGGGGGGTTGTGGGGGTGGGTTTTGGGGGGTTGTGTTCGATCGTTTTAGGGTGTGAATCTCGTACCTTTAGAAATGCATCTATTCCCAGCTTCTACAGCAACGGCGCGAAAGAACATCTTGTAATACTATCCTGAAAAGGATAAGCTGTTGATAGGCGAATCTAGATTTCCATCGGGGTTTGAAGCTTGGTTGGCCGTGGAGTTAAATTGCCTACATGGTTGTGTGGTGCGCGCGGGGGTTTTGTAGGGCTTGGGTCAAGGAAAGGACGGAGAAGCAGGTGTTAACAAGGCAGTACGTAGTATATGACGAGACTTGCAGGTAGGGTCGACTTCGCTAGAAGTTTTGAAAAGCCAGTCAATATCTTTTGTCATATCTTTAGCGCTTCATCCATGCGTGCCCAGGTGCCTGTTGGCTTCAGTCATAGGAGGTATAATATAGCCCTCCTTCTATGAGCCTAGAGGGATAGCTCGCTTGAAGGGTAGGTATTTAGGGGAGAGTACCCAGGCAGAGCAATGCCGATCTCAGAAAAGACGAGATATGGCCAACGAGTCATATGTAGCCATAGAACAGAACCTCCTCCCTATTGCGACTCGCCAATTCGGTCTGGGAGTTCCATCAAGTGAGGGACTAAGGAATGATTAACACCATGCTGATACATGGGCTGGATTGCAACACCAATGGTCTCTTCAAGAAGCTGTGACGTCGACTCGCAATCCTGTCTTGAAATGGCAAATGCTCAACTCGAGGTCGCAACGACCCTATATTCTTGGACAATAGGTACATTACAGCTCGGTGGAAGTCGGGCCGCCCACTTCCCCCGAGATATCCCATGGTATTCCCGATCGAGGAGAGTGGGCGTTGTAGGAATTTTGGTCAATACCTTTACCAGATGCATGTGGGTTATCTGGAACAGTTCCTAAAAGTGGTCTCGGGGAGGCTTTCTTTTTTTCTTTTTTTTCTTTCTTTTTTTCTTTTTTTTCTTTCTTTTTTTCTTTTTTTTCTTTTTTTTTTCTTTTTTTTCTTTCTTTTTTTCTTTCTTTTTTTCTTTTTTTTCTTTCTTTTTTTCTTTTTTTTCTTGTTTTTTTTCTTTTTTTTTTTTTTTTTTTTTTTTTTTTTTTTTTTTTTTTTTTTTTTTTTTTTTTTTTTTTTTTTTTTTTTTTTTTTT
>QJNS01000729.1:0-264259 GCA_004154925.1 Monosporascus cannonballus
TAATAATAATAATAATAATAATAATAATAATAATAATAATAATAATAATAATAATAATAATAATAATAATAATAATAATAATAATAATAATGACAATAATAACAATAATAATAATAATAAATATTGCTTTATGGCGACATTGTTTAATATTAAATTTACTTTAGGCTTAAATAGTCAACTTTATTAAACAGTTGGAATACTAAGAATGTGCCGGCTTTAAAAGCGCATTTAAAAGAAGATGTAAAAGTGGAAGAAAGAGAAGTATAGAAAGAAAACCAAATACTGATCGAAAATTTATTACTCAATTGGTAAATAAAAAGAATGAAAACGCTGATTTGTATGAATCAATATAAGTAAAAAAAAATACTTGAAATAATTGTAGCTATTATATAAATCCTTGGGGTATTTTAAATTCATACAATGAAAAAAAGGCAACATCAAAATAAACACATCTAATAATGTGCCAGTAAAGATTTTTAAAAAAGGATACCTACATTTATAACTAAGCGAATAAATTGGGTATAGTCAATTAAAATATAGTTAACGCATAAATAAATATTAGATTAATTTAGAAATAAATCGAAATATATATAACATAAAAATGAATTAAAAAGCCGCCAAAAAGAGCTAATTTATAGGTGTATATAACCTATACGATATATGTACAATCGGGTCCACTTAGTTTCCGAACACCCCTTTAAATCATATATTAAATATTCAAAAATCAATATCTCAACAACTACAATAGCTATGAACAATCTGTTGGCTGTTTCATATACAGAATTTAGTACGTAATAGGGCCGTATTTTTTTAAGCAAATGCAGCCGTTTAGGCATAGTCATGGCGAACTTGTAAAAAAGATAAAGCTCTAAATCCCGCCATTCTGCCTCAATGGCATATTTTATCTCCGCAGCAGAACGAAACCTATATTTTCGCTTACTCAATCGTAACTTTAAAATACGCCATATATTCTTTATTAAAGAAAGTCAGGGCTTTAGGGCGGCCATACGGCATAAATAATCCCCTAGGCCTTTTTGGTTATGATAGCAAGCTTCTAATGGTAATACCGAACGTTTTCCTTTTAAAATACGACTTCCGGGCCGTATTTAACCTTTATCCATTTTCGAAAGATTTGTAATACGAAATAATGGAAATATTTCGCGTTATAAGGAATATGTAGTAAGCGCCTGATTTTATGATGGGATGGGTATTTTATTATTCTTTTTAAAAAATATTTGCCGAAAGTATTAATGGTTTAAACGTAAAGATATTTTGGCGGAGAAACGTTTATTAGATTTTAGCGTTGCTAATTCGAAATCCAGCGTCGGCATTGAGAAAAAAATAAGGTTTTGGCGGGATTTATCCGATTACATAAATAAAATTCTTTAGTATGTTCTAAAAGCGTCGTAATGGTATAACGTAGCTTTTAATCTTGAAATATATTGGAAAAGCATGAGCAAAAGGAAAAATAAGTTACCGTTAAGGCCGTTGCAGTTACATTAACGTAAGCCGTTATCCTCTTTAATTTATCTGGTTTCGGCTTATTGGACTGGCTCTTTACCGACCTTGATTAGAACGTTTTTTAAAATAATTCCGTTGCTGCTAATAAAAATCCTTTAATAAGCGTTAGGCGTTAATAAGATTTTTAACAGGTGCCCAGGTATTTTCGGCGTTTGGAGAATTTTTCCATTTAACCAAATATTAGGCAAGTCGAATTTTTTTTCGTATCGAGGATTTTTTTTTTTCAACTTATATGTAATTTTATATTTTATTTTTTACATTATTTTGTTCCGCATATATTTTGATAGTATTTACTATTAACTTAAATAAGGAAATATGAAAAAATTAAATAGATATGAAAAAATTAAATAGAATTTAATTTTGTGTAGAAGTTCTATCCAATAAGTAATTATTTTCTGAAATTTTTTTACATAATTTTGTATGGACCGATATATTTGAAATCGAAATATTTGCTGGGTCTTTTTATTTAAATATTTTTGTAGCGAAATAAATTAATTTCTTCCCCTTAAAGGTTAATACTTTTAACCTTTTTTAATTATAATACTTGTTTGTTTGGTTACGAACGAATTTTAATTCTTGATTTATTTTTTAGTATAATTATTCAAAATGTTTCGACGTAACTATTGTTTTACCGTTAATAAGTACGTTATATATGTTTTTGTAAGTGTTTGGTATAAAACCGAAATTCGCATTTATTAAGGTTATTTTAATATTTTTATGGTAATTAGCATCATAAGTTAAATACATAATAAGTAGCTTTTAACGTACTTATTTTATTCGTAATTAATATAATATTTTATGGACGTTTTTAATATTTGATTTAACCGTTCTATTTGTCCGTCTGTTTAAAATTTGAATGCGCTGGATAATTTATGGTTTAAATCGATTTGTGCTATAAGGGTTTGCCCACGCTGGGAAATAAACGTAATTCCTTTATCGGAAATGATTTTGCATGATAATTTGTATATATTAACGAGGTTTTTCAGGGAAATATATGCCATTTATTCGGTATTTGTATTTTCTTGATAAGGTAAAAAATAGGAAAACGTTGTAAATCTTTTAATTCTTACGAAAATACTGTCGTAATATATTTTTGTTATTGGATATTCGGATAAAGGAAGTTTAGTAATAAAATCCATAATAACCAAATCCCATAATTTCTTTAAGATTGGTAATTGTTGTAATTTTCCGTAAGGGTTAAGGAAGTTTAGTAATAAAATCCATAATAACCAAATCCCATAATTTCTTTAAGATTGGTAATTGTTGTAATTTTCCGTAAGGGTTATTTCGTTATATTTTGGCGTTATTTTAAAGGTTATATTATTGTTGTATCTTTTATATTATTGTTTTTAATTAATTTAAAATAATCAATTCGTTAAATTCGTTTTATGATTTTGTAAATCCATGGACATTTATATAGGTAATATTCATATATTTTGCCTATTAAATTTATTTCATATTCTTTTAAAATCCGTAACATTTTTTAAAAAATGATCGTTATATTTTTATTTTTATTTTTTGATATATATTGTATGGTATAGCCCGTATTGTTACAATTTAATATAGGCGTAAACATCCTGTCAAGGTAATATCGAAAATTATATATTTAATTTTAACCCAAGTTTTTTCGAAATTTAATTGGTTGTTTTAGGTATTTTGCGTTGTCGATTTTAACCTTTTTTTGTAAATAATAATGAAGTTAAAGTTCGTTTTTTTTACGTATTATAATTGTTATTCGGTAAGTTATTTAGTCGTAATAAAACGGATAAGATTTTAATAATCCGTATAAATCTCAACGCAATAGAGATTTCCTTAACAAATGCTTAAATTTTCGAAAAGTTGTAATAATGGCCATAAATTTTGTTTTCGGAATAACGTAACTAAGTTTGGTTCTTTCTAATTTATACGAAAAGAATATAATAGAACATAATTTATTTTCATTATTTCGTTATTCAATTATTACGTTTAACATATAATGCGAAACATCGGTTTTAAAGTTAACCGGACGTATTAAATCGTATATAATTAATATTAACTTATTAATAATTGTACCTTTATTTTCTCGGAAAACTTTTTGTTTGTTATATTTAACTTTTCTGTTGTCGTAATAAAGTTAATTAGGAGTATAATAATTTTACTAAAATTTCGGATAAATTTTCTGTAATAATTGATAAATCCGAAAAATATGTATATCTTTTTAACAGTTGTTAACGTTTATTGTTTTATAATTGTAACGAATTTCTTTCCATTTACTTTAATATATTTTGGGATAATAATATATTTTACGTATATTAAATTTTATTTATATACTTAATTTTGTATTGCATTAATTAATAATTTGGCGTTTTATAAAGCTGAAATACCTTTACGAATGTATTTTACATATACCTTTTCCGTTTCCGAGTAAATGAGAATATCGTCGAGGTATTTTCGTAATATATGATTTATTATTCGTTAAAATATTATTAGTACGTTTATAAGTCTTACTAGTATAACCAAGTTCGTAAATAATTATATTTCATTTTGAAGGTTTTTCCCATTTATATCCTTTTTTAAGTTTAATAATATTATACCTATTTTTAAAATTTAATGTTATGAATCATTGAGTTTTATAGAATTGGTTTTTTAATTTTAGTAATTAAAGGTATTAATGTTTGATCCTTAACAATAATATGGTTTAGTTATCTGTAATCGATTAGAAATCGTAATTTGCTATTTTTTTAAAATACGAAAATATCCGGTACCTTACGGGTAATATCGAAAATCGAATCTATTTTTGGAACCGATTTTCTAGGTATTTTTTATAAAAAAAAGCGTAATTTCTTCCGCTAAAATTGTAAATGGGGTAAAACTTCGTAAATAAATGTTTTTTTAGGATTATCTTATAATCCAATTCCTTATATTTTGGTAATTTCGTATTAAGTTTCTTTTTGAGAAACTGCTTATATCGGTAGTATTATGGTATTATATTAACTAGATTTTTTAGTTTTTGGGGCCCCCGTTTTAAATTATTATTTAATTATTTAAATTTTGCTTTAATGGTAATAACGATATGTTATATTGTTTCCTAGTATTTAATTTCCTTTTTATATTTTATTCATTTAAGTAATAAGATATTTGTCGTATCTTTATGCTTACGTTGTCGTTATGTCCAATCGAATATTAAAATCTTGTGTTTTTTTTGTAATTTTGCTTGTCGACAGGTTATAAAACGAATTTTACTTAGCCAGTCCTTCCGTCGATTAAAACCTTGTACTAGTACTAGTATATATATGGTTTTTTTTAAATTATATGGTAATTCCTAAGTAAAACAATATCGAAATTAACCGTTTAGTATCGTCTTCATATAAAAATCTTAAGGTAATTAATTTCGCGAAAAAAAATATTATCGTAAACGAAATCTAAATTATCGGCATTTATAATTATATAAGATTTTGACTTATATTTCCATAATAACTTAATCTTACTAATAATATCCGGTATAATATAATTTCCGCCCGAAACTTCGTAAATTACTATTACAATATATTAACATGTTCAAATTCGTATATTCAAAATAATAAAGTTATTAACGTCTTTTATTGTCGCGTTTAAAGTTTTTTAGGAAATCTTTCTGAACTTTTTAATGATCCTTATTTTATTGCTTTTTTATAAATAACCTTTTTTAAATTTTTTGAATTTATCGAACTTTGTTTGTAGTTTTTCGTATAATACGTTATGTTATTATATTTGTGGTTTTTGGTGGCGTATTTACGCTTTAAGTCATATTAATTTCTTTTCCTTAATTCATAACTTTTTGCCTTATGAAGTGAATTATTTTTCCGTATGCTACATAACGTCCTATTAGGCCTTTTATGATTTATCGTTTTCCTAATAAGTAAATTGTCCAAATTTTTTAAAGTTTATTTTTTTTACCGCGTCTATAATAAATATTAATTGGAAATAAAAATCCGTAATAAGCTTTTAGTAATATTTCTTTATTATATACTGGATTAACTTGTTTTCGGACTGGTAATTATATTAATTATAATAATGAAAACGATTTTTTCGTAGTATTTTTTGGCCAAATTTATAAAGTTATTCGTTTGTTAATATCGTTTTATAAGGTAATAATTCGAAAATATCCATATTACAGTTTATATATTTTATTATTTCTGGTTTTATTCAAATCGTGAAATCCTTTTTTACATACATGTACGATTCGTTGATAAACAGATTTTTTTTCAATGGTTATATACTAAATATTTTTGTCATTTATAATATATTGCATGTACTTTGCCATAGCGATGAAGCATTCCGTAATAAATGTTTTTTTTATTTATTCTTAATATTTCTTTAACCATTTTCAAAGCGTATTATTATTTCCGGACATTTTCTAAGTCAATTTCTGGGCCTTTCGTATTCGGCCTCAGATTTTTTGTCATGGTAATCCTTATTCGTACTAGGCCTAAATTATATTAATAACCTTGGTATTATTCTTTTAGTTATTTTTAGGCTGTTTTCCCGTTATATGCACTTAATTATTTTATCGTAGCCTTTTGGATTTTCTCAAAATACTTTGGTAATAATCTATTTTGCCATAATTATAGTACTCAACCTGGTTTTTATTTTTACGTTAAACCGTTCCGAATTGTATAAATCCTGACGCCGTACTATGGGATGTAAATGGTATATTAGTTTTTTTTCCCTTAGTTAATTCAATAACTTTCTTATTTTGGAATATTTTAGCTTTTTTTTCCCAATGTCGCTTGTGCAATTTCTTGTTAATTTTAACAATTTTAAAAATATATCGATTTAAGGCTTTAGATTTTAAAAACTTTATAATTTTGTCCTTGACGTTATTTTTCAATCCTTTATAAAACATGTTAATATAAGTATTTCCGTGGTCGTCGTTCTATTCTGCTTTCGCCATGAGGTTTTTAAATATTATTGCATATTTCGAAACTGGTCTTTTTTAACGTAACTGGAAAATCTGTTATATTGCCGTACCTGTTTCGTTGGGGTGTTCGAAATTAACTATTTTTTTATTTTCGAAATTAATACAATTACGAAAAAACTTTCGGATAAATATTTTTTGTCGGCCTTTGCTTCAGATAATCTTTTATAGTAAATTTAAACTAATCAAAGTGCTTCCTGTTAGAAAACCTGTAACGGCGAAAATCTTATCTGCCGGTTCTTAGAATCCCTAGAACTCTAGGTATATTTTTACTTAAAAAGAGAAATTTTGTATATAACCTTTTATATTATAAAGTTTGGGTTTTCTAACATTAAACTTTAATATATATGTTTGTGTTACACCTAATGCCAAATACTGCATTTAAGCCTTTAACTCCTGGATTTTATATCGGAATTATGTTGCTTTTAAAAAAGTGGTTTTTTTATCCGCTAGTTAATATAATAATTAAGGGCATTACTTCAAGTTTAGCGGTACTACTAAATAAAAGTTTATACTGTATAACGGCTGTTTAATTTAACGAATTATTAAATTTAAGTCGTACGGGTTTATATTACCAGAAATATCGTAAGATTCTGAAGAACAAGTGCAATAATTAATTACGTTTCGTAGTATCAAAAATATTTTCGGTGACGATATTTTATTACAAATTAAGGTTATTTAAATTATGAAAATAACGAATATATATATGGTTTCTTTAGTATTTATTAATTATTCCTAATTACGTTACCTACAGTAATCATGATCTCTGGGGATTACGGACGTATCAGTGATTACTTGTTACGTAACTTACAGGGTGGGTCGTATTATCCTTGTCGTTGCGACCGTTTTCGCGGGCATGGGCTTGTCAGGTCGTAACACTGGTCCATTATATATACATATACGTCCAATTACATAATACGACCAAAAACGACTTCCGAAAAAACCGTACCTATAGACGGGCCGGATGAAACAAACCGTATACGAATCGTAACAATACGTTAATAAATTAATTACGTACACCATAATTTTGATTGGTTCTATAACACCTCTAACCAGTTCCAAATTGTCGCCGACATTGAAAAGAAGCCCCAGTTCCCAAATGGTCCGCATACTGGGTTGCCGGCCCAGAACACGTCGTCTTAAGCTGGATTCGACCCAGCCGTCTTTTGCAAACTGTTGTTTACCCAGATAGACAGCAAGCGAAACTAGACGCCCAGGCTTACTACCGATAAGCCAACGGGATAAGTTTTTGTTTCAGAATATTTGACTTGTAACAAATCAATATATTTCACTACTAATATAAAGGGTTTTAAAAATATGTACGTTAAACGAGAAATATAATTTTAAAAGTAGTATTAATATTAAAATGGTATTTTCAATTTATATCTTTAAAATTATCATAATAAGGTATTATTGTTAATTTATCATTTACAATGAATTTTTAATGCCGGTTTTCAACATTTACAGATTTTATCTGTTAAATTAAATACGTATAAATAATTTTATAACGTTTAGAGATATATTGTGTTTTAGTGAACGAAAATGCTTTTAATATTATTTTCGTTATTATGTTACATATATTATTATATCCGAAAAGCCGAATGTATGAAAATTATTTTTATAATTTAAAGTTGTTCATTTATATTAAATATTATTATCATAAATATCCATAGTATACTGTAAAATTATATTTAGTAAGCTTATTGAACATAGTTATACAGAGTTATAAAACAGAAATCAAGTACGAACAGCGAGTAGAACAATATGGAAGGAAAATGCGGAACCGAAATCGAAAATATAAGGAATAGAAAAGATAATAAAAGGAAAATAAACGATAAAGTTTTATATTGATGCAATACCTTATTCACAGCTTAATATTAAATTAATTTAATACGGTATATTTACACTGTATTAGGTAAATTATTTTAATAAGAAGTCTTAAAGTTTAAAAAAGTATATATATATATATTTGTTTGTTTTAGAACCACTTTAAAAACATTTTGTGGATTCTAGGTTTTTTGTAATTACGAATTAAATACATATAATTAACCTCCCTTAGCTCACTAACTTATTAAAGTAGTTTCAATCGGTTAATTAATTCATTATAATAATTTTATTTAAGCTTTTAACTAATGACAAACTACAAATTATAATTTATAGCTAAACTGTTAGTTATTTAATTCCAGCCTTAATACTATCGTAGAAAGGTTAATTCGTATACGAAATCACTAATATTTGTTATTAAGTGAATGAATTTTATATGTTAATATAACCACTACGTAATAGTGTAGTTAACAAGTCATAATCGTATTATATTTTAAGGGGAATTTGTTTATTAATATCGAATAAATAATGTTTATATGCGGTATTACAACTAATTTTAATAGTTATTGCGAGAAAGTTAATTATAACATTTATTGTGTTTTAATAAAGTTATTTAGCTATTTTATAATGGATTGAAAATTTGCAAATTTCGATTCATACAAATAACAAACGTTTTGTACACCAGTGAACAATTTATATAGAGATATAACAAACAATTAATAACTAACAATTGTTAATTTTATAAGGTTTAAAGGTAAAAATAATATGAACTTGAAAGTTTTCGTTAACGTAATTGTACAGGAAGGCACTTTTAATATTTTAGCTCTGACATTTAGGTAATAATCCGATATTATTTTGTATACGTAGTCTTAATTACGAAAGAGAAATATTTTAACAAATAATACTACTTAAAAAGTAAAATTATATGTTTTCGTTCCTGGAATAATAACATTCTTTTTATTACATTTGCAAACAATAATTACTATGATATTTAAACATTTAAATCCTGTAATGTATTTACAGCGTAATACTATAAAAAGGATAACAATGAAATCTATATAACGGTAGAAAATAAAATGGTACAGTTATAAATAAATTTTAGTTTACTGAATTCATATTAGACGTTAATTTTTAGTATTATATATTTCGACTAACAGTTAGCATAGTTAATATCTTTACGCATTAAATTATGTATAAAAGCTTTATTTAAAGTTTACATTATTTACTCTACGCCAATTTATTTGATACTTATAATCAAGTAATATATACAGTGTTTCTTTAACATAAAGTAGTAAGATATTAAGATTAAGTGAAATTGATATAAATACGTAATGAATTAAACTGTCGAGTAAATTACGTCGACATCTTCTTAACAGCTTTTTGGTCCGTCTTCACTTACTTAATTCATAACTTTTCCTATAATTTATTATTTACAACTATCGATAATTATTTTACACAAGACTAGGTCGATCAAGATATTCGTAATTATTATATTTTAATATTTTTTTAGGATACATTTACATTGCATTTTTTTTCAGTTGTTAACTTTTTACATTTATTCTGTATCGTTTCTTAGTATTTCAAATGATATATTTATATACATTTGTATTTTTTATAATATATAAATCGTGAAATCGAAATTAGGGAAAACATATATATACTATTAGAAATCCTATATTTATCGTTACGAAAGTTTTTGGTGTAATTACTTTTAGTTGCTAAAATATAATATAACGGATTAATTTAGAAAGACGATAATAAAATATTCTAAAAATTCTAAATATTTCCGTAAATTGTAACACGTTTATACGAACTGTGTGATTTTAACTTTTATTACGGTACAATTCCGTTTTGTTTTAATAAATAGTTTTTACAAATATACAACAAGCAAATTAAATTAGTTCATATACGTTTTTATAATTTATTAACATAAAACATAATGCCGGCGAACCCTTTAGCGTCAAAGCTGTTAACTCCTGCAAATATAATTTCCTTATAATTTTAATATACAAAAATGGGATTATTATAAGATTATAACTCCAAAACATCAAACGTTTTACGTTCGATCTTTTTAATCTTCGAAGTTTAAAGCATTACTTATTTTTTCCTCGTTATTTATATTTTCGCAACAACTTTTTTTTAAAAAAAATATCGATATTTATATTCTCATTCCACTTAATTATTCCAATTAAACTTTTTAAAATTATCATATATATTTGCTGAAAATTCATTGTATTGATATACTGTTCGATCAGGGTTAACGTTGTAAATATTTAACTTTTATAATTAATGTTTAATTGCTTAAAGGTCACCAATACATCGTACATATTAATAAAAAAATCGACTATGTGAAATAATAAATAATGAATCGGAAGGTTTTGCTAAATAAACGATTTCAAAATATTAAACAATAGTTCAAATGAACTAAAGCGTAATGAAACGAATGAATATAAAATTTAAATGGGAATTAAGATACTCTAATAAGTTGGCACCAGTATTCGAAAATATATATATATTTCAAAAATGGAGATACTAAACATTTCCGTTGATATTTCGGAATTTTTCGCATTCATAATATAAATATCGTCAATGTTTTTGGGTTTATTCACATTATTTCCTTTTAATTCATATATCTCCATCGATTTGTGCGAAGGTTAACTGTTATTAATTTTACATTTAATATCTTTATTATTAATTGCAATTCTAAAATAATCTTATTCATTGAGACTAGCAAATTTCAAATAACACTTTTGAATAAAGCTGACACGAAATGTTGACCCACTAAAGAGAAAATGTTTCAATATTTAATTAGTCCGCTTTTCGTTTTAATAAATTATATTTAAAAAATTAAACATGTTTTTTTTTCGCAAGAAAGATTATTAGCTCTATAATCTTATTTGTTCTTTTATTTCCTTTATTAAATAATTTTTTTCGTTAATTTTATCGCCGTTTGTTTCAATTTTAATCACTGTAATTTATCTGTAAATATATTCTTAACAGCGATAGCGTTAAATTTTAATTGTTTCGGATTTATATTTAGTAATGGAAATAATATCGTGAGAAATAGTGATAATAAAAATTAAAATTGCGAAAATATCGAGATAGACTAATAAATCGAAAACCACAAATTTCCTTAAATATAAAAATTAGCCAAAAAAGTTAATCGAAAATTTAATTACGTTAAATATTAAATATTACGATATAGGTTTTTTTTAAAAAAAATCTTAAGTTAGAGATATTTTTATTTATTATAATAAAACAAAACTTATATATTATATTTACTTTATCAAGAACACATGAAAAAAGTTAATTAAATATTTTATTTCCGTTCCTAAAATTTGTTTTTACAAAAATTAACATAGATATTATAATTTCCTTTAATATTGATAAATATCTTTATAAGTTTTGTTTGGAAAATAAATAAAAGGTTTATTTATATTATAACGCTTAAAAATACTTGTTAAAGTTAATTCGTATTCATAATTAGTTGTGAAAAGGTTATTTTTAGAAACTTAGTAGTTCTTTGTTTATTTATATTCTGTTTTATAAGCCATAGCGTTTTGGGAAACGTTATCTCCGCTTTACAGAAATGACGGAAGGTCCTAACGGTATTTTACATGTTATCTGCCTTTTAACCAAAAAATAAGACATCCTTATTTTTGGTCACTTTTTGGCTCAGCGACGATCGATAAGCCTTTGGAAACCGTTATCTTGAGATGGGAGGGCCGCGGAAGAAATGGTTTTCGCCACCTTAATGCCTTGCGTCAAAAACACGGTTTTTCTAAAATTAACTTTTTTCTTTTTTGGTCTGGCCGTTGCTGGCAAAGTAGCTAAGATAAAGAGGTTGGAAATTTATTAGGTATACGGTAAGGCGTAAAAAGCGCGGCGGGATTAACGAAACAGGATAGAAAACAATTAAAAGGCAAGTGAAAATCAAAGGAAGATTAGATAATAAGCATCGTCTTTGCAGTAATTATAGTGTTTATTTGCTGCTTCATCGAATTTAAATTTTCGGTTTTAATTTTTAAAATTTTGTCAATTCATTCATTTACATTAATAGAAATTTTTATCGTTTATTAGTTGCCAGTTTTACCATATTTGATTAAGCAAAATCTTAAAGAGAATAATACGTGTTTTTTTCGATATTATGGCCCTTTTTTTACCCGTTATTAAAATATTAATTTATTTTTAATATTAGCCAAGTTATTTCCAAAAAGTTCAGCTTTTTTTTAAAAAAAAACATATTGCGATCCACTTCGTAGAAGGAAGATAAAATTTCGTTAATATTATTTATGATATTTATGATACGGACATATTTTTTGTTAATTTCCCTTTTTTGTTAATTTCCCGGGCGAAATTAATCGGAATGTTTAATAAAGTAAATGGGAAACAAGTAATCGTTTTGAACTTTTCGCAAAAAACGGTTTTCGACATATAAAAACAATAATCTTCTCCGTAAAATCTTTATCCAGTTATTTTTTCTTTCGAAATTAAGGTGTTAATTAAATATTGTCTAAATTTTGTTGATATGATAAATGTAATTGACCGGTTTAATTTTATTCTTTGTGTAATAAGTACCCGTAAGTTATGGCTTTTCTCGGTCGGTATGCTAGAATATTTATTTTTACCGATATAAAAATGTTTTCGATAAAAACGTTTTCGATTTCCCTATTAAAAAGGATTTTTAATTTGTTATACAACGTTTATAAATTTTGCGTTTTTGTTTTAGTCGATTCGCCGGAAATTAAGAACGCTTAATAAGTAAGGTGCGGTTTTTAAAAACCTTTTTTTAGCGAATTTATTTTCGTTTCCGAATGCCGATACGAAACGAAAGGCTTCCGTATTTTTCATGTTGGCGGCTTTTTTGGTTATTTTGTCTTTAAATAAGAACGTGAAACTTCAATTACGTTTTTTAACGTTAAAGTTTCGTCGTTGTCGTTTTTTATTATCGTTATCCATATTTCCGATATATGCCGTTTTATTAAGTCGATGTTAAAAAATACTACCGCAGTTATTTCCAAATAACATGGGATACTAAGAAGGAATATATTTAATTTATACGTTTTCGAATTTCTGCAAATTCGTATAGTTTTTAGTATTTCGGCTTTTAGTTTCCATAGATTTAATAAAGATATTATTGAGAACCATTTATTTTCGTCACGCTTTTAAAACAGTTTTTGTGAAATTATATAAATAATTTAATAAAGGTTTATTGCGGAAGTTTTTTAAGCGGTTAAATATGATAAGAAATATTTAACCAACTATAGCAGTTAAATTATAAACGAAATAGGTGAACCCTAAGTACATTATATTAAAAATTTAAACACTTATTGGTAACAAAAATAAAATTATAGTTGTTTTGTACTATTAATCCATTTAAGCGTTAGTTGTAAATCTTTTGGGCGTATGAACGATAAAGGATTTTGTTATTATTGTATTCAACGGCAGTTTTTAAAGCATAAAATTTAATTTAATAAGGTATTTTCCGTTTTTCGTTGGCTTATTATATTCGTTTATTATAATGTGGAATAATTTTCCATAATGAAAGTTTTTTCGCGAAACTTTGGGTAAAGTTTATTATTACCAAATAATAAATTTTATAATAAATTTGAATCGAAATAGGATGAAATTAAATATAATTATATAATACATTAAACGCGGTTATAATAAATACATTTTGGATAAACATTAAGATAAAAAAAGAAAAATTATAAAGTTATAAAAAATTAAAGATAAAAAGTAAAAAACGAAAATAATTTGTACGGACCGGAAAAATAAGGATGTAAATTATATTGAGACAATTAAAGATTTAAAATATTAAGTACTAATTTTTTAAATATTATTAAAATTCTTTTCAGGATAACTTGTCTATCGATTTATAGAGTATTTCGTTTTTTATTCCAATATTGAGGATAATGTTAACGGGTTTTGAATTAGTTATATATGAACTGTCGTTACTGTTAGATTCTTGAATTAAATACGGTTTTTAAAAACGTTACTTTTTTTCGAAAAATATATAGTTACGGTTATATTTTCACAGAAATTTGCGGTAAATTCTATAAAGAATTTCCCAAAAAATGAGGTGTTATATTTAGTTTCGTATTTGTTTCATATTAGGTATTTCAGAATAAGCCGTTTTTTTGCGTATATTAGTTTGCGTGAACGTAAAAACTTTATTTTGAATAAAACTTATTTATTGTTCTTATTATGGACAAATGTACGTTCTGCTTACAGTTCACATTTAAATTACGAATTGGTGTCTCGTAATACAGGGAATAAATAATATAGTACGGAAATAATTTAGTATATTTTTAAGTATTTTGGTATGGTAAATTCATCACCCAGATTACCGATTTCTTTACCATTATTTTCGTAGAACTTTGCCCAATAATGGGTATTTTCTGTAAAAACGGAAAAGCATTTCATTATTTATAACAAATTATAATAAGTTAGATTTTGTACTGTATTTAAATTTCCAACCCGTGACTGCAAAGTCGATAATATGTTTTGTTTTATCTTAATATAACGTTTGTACTATTTCGAAATTATCAAACATTTTGAATATTTCCAAAATCTTTCATACTGATATAAGTTTAACATTATATATTTCTGTAAATATTAGGAATAAAACCAAAATTTACGTTTTTGACATAGTTTTAATATTTGGCTAATAAATAATAATATGCGTTAATTAAACACCAAGTAACTTTTTAACTTAATTATGTTGTTCGTAATTAATATACTATCGTAGGTAGGTTTCCAATACTTGGTTTAATTGTATTAATAAAGTTGCACCTGTTTTCAAAGTCCAATGCCGTAAACAATTTAATTCCGTAAAAATGGCCTTTTACTTCAGTAATTACAGCTAATGATATTCAAATTTTGACGGTAATATTGTTTCAATATATATGATGAAGTATAAGCCGTAATTTCCTACGTTTTCCCAGTGAAGAATGTTGAAGTACTTTGCAATTAACTTTAAAAGTTAAATTTATTGTTTTTATAACCGATTTTCAAGTATTTTTTAAAAGTACGTGATTCGTTTTTATTTATAAACAAGTTAAAACCTAATTAATCAGTTTTTTTTAAAAGGTTTCCCTATAATTTTATTCTTTATGTTTTAATAATTTCCCATTAAATTTTCAGGGCAATTAATGTTCGTATTTGTGGTATTATTATAATATATTAATCAATTCTTTTTTAGTTTTCGACTTGTTATTTTAAACCCTTAGTTCATTACCTAAATTTTCCTTTAATAATAGTAAAAATTCGTTGTAATTTTAAAATATGTAATTTCCGTTTATATTTTGGTTTTTAGGTACTAATGTACTTATTCTATCTTTATACACATGTTTATCTCTTTTTGAATCCAATATTAAAATGTTCTTTTTTTTATTAACGAAGTAAAAAAAATTTTTACTTAGTCAATCCGTAAATTGATTAAGGGGTTGTATTAATCCAACCCTAGTCTTCTTTAAATTATATTGTAATCTATCAATAACAGTATATGAAAATTATTTCTTTCATATAAATTTTAAATATAAAACCGAAAATAAGAAATTTTGCGGATAATCTTTGAATTCTTAGCAACGCATATTTAACTATCGGTACTTTTTGCAATGTAAGCGTTTTTTTATTTCTATAGCAATATAGACTTATTAACCATATTTAGTGTAATATAATATCTGCTTAACGCTCAGGAATTTATTATTACGGTATACGAACATATTTTAATTTATATGTTTAAAACCTTTAGTAAAAGTTTCTTTTGCTTTTTAGGGGGGTTCGTTATTTTACCGCTTTTTATGAGTAATTTTCGTTTATTAACTTTTTTCTTCAATTTATTAAATGTTTTTATGTTCTTTTTTGAAATATAGTTCGTTTCTTTTTATTTTTTTGTCGGTATATTCAAACTTTAAGTTGAAATGCATAACTTTTATTTCATCGTAATATATAAATTTATTTAGCGAATTTTCCTATATATGGTATGATGTTTTTATTTCATGACGTTAATATTGTTTTTTATAGAGTTTAATTAAAAATTCAAATTTTTCTATTAGACCAAATTCCAATCTATTAATAAGCCTTTAAATGAATAAAGTTTGGAAACTTAAATCTGTTTATTTATATATAGTCCTGGGTTTTCACATGGAAACTGTTACGACCTGGCAAGGTGCGGCCTTAGAAAACGGTCGTAACAGGGATTTGCAAGCTAAATGGGTTAAGTTACGTAATAGCTTAATAAGATCGATCATAACGCTTTTAAAGCTAGATTCGACGAGATCGATCGTAAAGTTTTTAAAGCCAGATTTAATAAAATTGGTCGTAAGGCTTTTAAAGGTAAATTTAACAAAAATAATAAATTATAATATATAAATATATTTATTCCCATAATTTAAATAATATTAATATGTAAGAATATTTTGTTACTTAAAACATGTTTCGTGCTACGAAATGTAATTAATTATTATATTTATTATTTAAAACATTACGATATTAACATAACTCCGTATTATTTAGGCTTAATAATTAGTTAAGCCTTTAGCCCTTACGTATTGTAAGTTCTTATTTAATAATACCGTTAAACCTTAAGTAATCCCTTTTTAATTAAAATATTAATTAATATTTATTGTAGTTTTTGTTCAAAATTAAGAAATTCGAGAAATAAGTTTAGCAGTTTCTAAACCAGGTAACTGTTATTTTAATTTGCATTATCGTATTAGGGTGTAAGGTTAAGAAATTTTAATTTTAAGATGGGAAAGGAAATATTTAAAGTTTGTTTATTTATGTATAAATATATTTTTGTTTTTAAAATCTAAACGGGTCGGTAGATAGAATTTTAGTTATAATAATTTTCCTTACGGGAGATATTTTGGATTAGTTCGAACTGGTTATAAGGGATTACTTGGAAAACGTTAAGGCCGATTAGGAAAAAGTTGTTAAGGCTTTTTTTGTCGATTATGTGAATTTTAAGGAAAATTTAAAGATTAATTTTAAGAATCCGGACGAAAAGCAGACGGCGATATAACAGATTTTGCGATTATATCAGAAAAGAACCTGTTTTAAAGTACGTTATTAGTGTTAAGAACTTCATAATTAAAATAAAGTAAATCCATAATAAAGGTAATAACTTAATCGACATGTTGTATAAAGGATTAAAAGATAACGTTAAAAATATTATTATGAAATTTTTAAAAGCTAAAACATTAAATCGGTATATTACCGGAGCTATTAAAATTAATAACAGATTATTTAAAAGCAGTATAGAAAAAAGGGGATAATATATTTTACGATATAAAGGATAATCTGCCAATTAAGCAAAAAAACGCGATAAATTATTTATATCCTATAGCATACTGCTAGGACCTATGGAATTTAAAACGATTTAGCGTAAAAACAAAAGCTAAATTAAGTATTATAATTGTGGTAAAATAGGATATTACTAAAGTATTTACAAGAAACCTCGATAATAAGGCTGTTGGACCCTTGTTCCGGAAGAACAACCAATTGGTTTAAACGGTAAACTATTCGAGAAAAATAACCAAAATATTAATATAATTTGAGCTTAATACGAATAAAACCCATAATGATAAAAGGTTCGATACAGAATACGAAAAGTTAAATGCTTAACTTAAAAGGTATTAAAGAAATAACAAAACGCCTTAAAGGAATAGTTTTAAAAAATTGGGAATAGATAAAGGCGGTTTGGCTTAAAGTTCTAAACGGATACGGTAAAATATACGCCGTATATTATGAACCACGAAAATATTTAGTATATCACCAATGGAAAAAGTCCACATATTAACATATTATATATATATACAAGGAAAAGTTTGATTTTTTAACTAAACCGGGGAAAATAAAAGGGAAAAACGATAATATGAATATTTTCAAATTTTTGCCGTATAAAATGATATCGATAAACGAAGAGTTTTTTATAGAATTACCCAAAAGGAAAGTAATATCCGTAAAAAAACCTTTTTGGCATTTATACTAATACAATTATTAATATAAAAACAAATAATTTAGCATATTGTAGAAAGATATTAATAAACGGTTATGGCGGACCTTTATTTTCAATTGGTTTTAAATATAAACTCTGAAGAAAAAAAGGTATTAAAGCCGAAACTCGTATTTTTATCCGTGACATATAAAAAGGTAATAACGACATAATATAATATGATGTTATATAATAAATAAGCAAATCGGTTATTTAGTAAGAAAAAAAGATTAAAACGATATTAAAAACACTTAATGTAATTTAAAGTACAAATGCGCCGATAAGAATAACGAATACAATAATTTAACGCGTTATAGGAAGATATATAAATAGAAATTAACGAATTCGAAAACGAGTTAAAAGAAAACGGTTGCTTCTAAGAGAACAGTAAAATAATAAAATTTAAAAAAGGTTTAAAGGTAACGAAAAAAAACCTTTTAATAATTTTATTACTTTGAAAATACGTATCGACGCATATTAATATATCGCAATAATAAATTGCTGAATTTTAGACAGTAATTGTATTGTACACAATATTTTTAATAAATTTAAATTATTATGGAAATATAAATTTCAACTGTATATAATTCTAACCACCGAAAATTAAGATTTCGCGCACGACGAAAAAAAATAGACATTCAAGTATTTCGATATTTTTATTGGAAAATAGCGATATAATTTTAGGATATTTGTGTATATTCCAGTGCGGAATTTTGATTAACGGAAAATTTAATTAAATAAAATTGGTTTTATACTTTTTTAAGGGATAAAAAAATCTTAACATTCGATTAACAATAACGACAAATGTAAATATAACGATATTATATGTACTTTATTACCTAAAAGGATAAATTATAAAGAAAAATAGGTATTACTAATATAACATATTTTTATTATTATAAAATAAGGTTTAAGTAATTAAAACCATTTCAAATTAACAACGCTAAACGTCAGAAAGTTTAATTAATATATTATTATAAATATTCCTGTTGTAAATGTTGATAGTTCCCTTTAAAAATAATAAGATTTTTCTATTGCTTTTTTTGTCAGCGGAGTTGCTAAAACGGCTTGCAAGCAGTTTTTAATATTTTGGTAGTTACTAATCGCTGTAGTTGTAATCAGAGTACTAACTTACCACCCCGTATATAAAAGATAAAATAAATAATATAAAAATAAACAAAGATTTTGTGAGCACATAACATGAAACTCTGAGTTACAAAATTAAAAATAAATACTCTTATATAAAAAAATTAGTGGCCAATATTAACTGCAAGCTAATTAGGTACAATTAAATTTTAATCAAATACTAACTGACTACTGTAATTTTACTCAGGCTATTAGCTAACTACAAACTACAAGCTGTAGTTTGATATTAAACCATTAATAACTAATTAATAACCCTGCTTGTCGACAACGCCCAAACATACATCCAAAAAAATTCGAATGGGTTCAATTTTCAATGTAAATTGTAACAATAATATAAAAAGTTATTTGCTATTAAAATAAATAATAAAAGTAATTTTCGCATCCGTTATTGCCGACTTACAAGCAGAAATAATAAAAAACAAATAATTTTTTCTTAATTTCTTTAAAAAAAATATATAATACATATTTTTAGTTTTAATAAAAAGTTATTTATAAAATAAACCTTTCCTGTTCGAAGATACTGGATATACTAGAGTGGGGGCGCAAAAGTCTCGGTAAACTCCGTTTTTCCATACAAACTCGTAGATTTCCGCCTTAAATATTTCCACAACTTTGTATTATATGAATAATATTTAACACACTGTTCTATATATATATATATATATATATATATATATATAACATAATATAATAACGACCTTGCATTTATATAAAACTAGGTCAATAAATTAAAACAATTCCTTAAACGTAATATAATATTTGACCACAAAATATAAATTTGAATATAAATAAACTTAAGAAAAACTCTTATTTTAATAATACACCTAAAATAAGATGTTGAATATTTTTATTTAAATTTTATATATCCGTGATGCTATTTATTTTGCTTAAGAAAATTTTGCATAAATCTAAGCGAAAATTTAAGCTTATATATTTAACCGAATATATATTATGTACTTATACCGTCGACTTATGTTAAAAAGTATATGGTTTTAAATGAAATTCTGATTTTTCTAATTTATTTTATAAAAGCTAAACGTAAAATATTATGTTATAATATCGCCCACGAAAATTTTAAAATTTAATTACGTTAATAAATATTAGGTATATAATATGTAATTATCGGAGAACTCATATATTAAAGTTATAATTATTCATAGAATCATAGGGTAATAGGTGGTTCAAATTATATATGAATCTAACTAACAAATATAAAGTTATTTATAAATAAAGTTAAAAGGTGCTAGTGAAGAGTGCACAAACTGGAGACTAAACCGAGACTTTTGCACCCCGACTGTGTCTATCGTGCAACTTATATCGTAAAATGATTTCTGTGTATTTAACTCAGCCTGGAAATTATGGCATAAACCCAAATATATCTTACATAAAATAAGCCTTTACGTAGTTTCCAAAATAATAGAAAACGAAAAACTAGATAATAAGTAAGTAAAAAATGTTATGACCTTACGGGTTTAGCTGTTACAAGGACAGTCGGGTTCTCTTAGGGCGTAATCCCGATCAAAGCCGAGGGTTACGTAACTGGCCTAAAAGGCTCAGTTTAGCTTATTAACCAAGGAGCCTTAAGCCTATCGAGCCTTAAGGTAGGTAACTTAAGATAACTTAAAGGGATTTAACGAATAAAAAAAACCTTAAACTAATGCAAACGGCTTAAGTTAAAAATAAGATATATATGTTCATTAATTCTATAATTTGAATAATATTATTTTGTAATATAAATTCGGTATTTAAAATATTTTTGGTATTGGGAAACGTAATTGTAATCATTTTATTACTTAGATTCCCCGTAATATTCCCCCTAATATAAACTCGCATAACTTAAATTTAATATTTCGTTAAATATTTAAGCAGTATACATTGCAAGTTTTTGTTTAATAATAATGTCGGACTTTAAGCAATATATCCTTTGAATTAAAACATCCATTAATACTTCAGTAATTTTTGGTATTATATAATTTAAGACCAGAATTAAAAGTTCGAAAAATATGTTTAGCAATTTGCAAACCAGGTAATAATTATCTTAATTCGTATTATTACGTTAAGGTATAAAACTAAGAAACCTTAACCTTACGATAAAAAAGAAACGTTTAAAGTTTTTTAACGTAAGTACGAATGTATTTTCGTTTTCAAGATTTGAAAGGATCCGTAAATCGGCTTTTCGTTATGGCGGTTTTCCTGATAGGAAACGTTTTGAATTGATTTAAACCAGTTATAAGGGATTATTTGGAGAATATTAAAACCGATTAGGAGAAAATTACCAAGGTTTTTTTTTACGATTATGTGAACTTTAAGGAAAAGTTACAGGCTAATTTCGAAAACCTATATAAAAAGCGAACGGCGATATAATAAATTTTGCAGTTATAATAAAAAAGTATTTATTTCGAAGTATCCTATGACTTTTAAAATCTTACAGTTAAAGAAAAATAAACCGATAACGAAAACGCTAGTTTAATCTACATATTTTATAACGGATTACAAAATAACGTTAAAGATAAAATTATTAAGATTTTGAAACTTAAGACGTTGGATTAATATATTACAAAAATTGTTGAAATTAATAATAACTTGCATAAACGCTGCATTGAAAAAAAGAAATATATTATTTAAATTATATAGAACCGCGCTAAAACCGATAGAATTTGGGACGGTTTAACTTAAGCATAAAAGTTAAGTATTATAATTATGGTAAAATGGGATATTATCGAAATATTTATAAAAAGCTTTAACGATAAGGCAGTTACACCCTTATTCTGGAAGGATAATTATTTGGCCCAAATAGGAAGTAATTCGATAAAAACAAAAAAAAAGTATTAACATAATTCGGGCCTAATACGAATAAAGGCTACTATAATAAGAAGTTCGATACGAAATGCAAAAAGCCAAAAGAAAACTGGCTTAAAAAGCATTTAAACGATGATAAAACGTCTTGAAAAAATAGCTAAAATATTATTAAAAATTTATAAAACTTACTTGCTTTAAAGTTCTAAGCCGATATACCAAAATATACGCCGTATCTTGTAAACGACGGGAATATTTAGTACATAATAACATGGTTTATTTATTAACGAATTATACGTATATGTAAAAGAGGATTCGATTTTCCTAATTAAACCGGCAATAATAAGGTGGATAAGTAATAATATCGATATTTCCGAATTATTACCTTTTAAAACGATATCGATAAACGAACCATTTTAAAAAGTGAGCGAAAAGGAAAATAATATTTGCAGGAAAAGCCTTTTTGCTTCTAAATTTGGTATAACTATTAATCCGTAAAAAGGTTAATTTAGTATACCCTAGAAGAATATTATGAAAGAGATATTCCGGATTGTTATTTTTAATTAATATTTATTATTAAATCCGAAAAAAACATTATTAAGGGCGATATTTGTACTTTTATTCGAAAGATATAAAATGGTAATTACGATATTACATAATAAAATATTGCATAATAAATGAACGAATTATTTATTTAATAAACAATGAAACTACGACACATTTAAAAGTAATTCAAAAATTTAAAGGCGACATGAGGAGATAAAAATAATAAATACAGCAACTTAATACGCTATATATGGAAATATAAGTACGATATATTAAATTCGAATAAAAATTAAAACAAAATGGTTACTTATAAGAAAACCGTAAAATAACGAAAGTTAAAGGAATTAAATTTTTTTTTCAAAAGTTGAAAACGTAACGATACGAACTGTTAATAAGCGTATTACTTTAAAAGTGTGAATTGGAATATATTAATATACCGTAATACTAAATTGCGGAGCTTTAGGCGGAAATTATATTTTACTAGATATTACTAGTAAGTTCAAATTATTATGGAAATTTTAGTTGAAATCTTATGGCGTTATATATGCCGAAAGTTAAGATTACGCTTACGGTAACGGAAAAATTAAATACGAAATTAATTATTTTCAAAATTTAATTTACGTACGATTCCGGATAATAATTTTTAACATCGTTTTATTTAGGAATTAACATTCAATTTTAAGAAATTTATGGATGTATGCATATAAGACTTTATAAAACAATTAATTAAATAAAGTTCGTTTTGTAATTTTTCACAAAAGAAAATTCTGAAAAAAATTAATATTCAATCCGAAATGGTGACGAATATAAACATAAAATACGATAGATATTTCATTACCTAAAGAAATAAAGCAGCAAAAAAAGTTAAAAAAATAACATATTATTATTTTTATTAAAACGAAATTTTAGAAAAGTAAATAAGGCTTTATAATAAAAGGCCGAAAGGCCCAAGAAGATAGATATTGTGTTACTATAATATTATAAATATAAGCAGTTTTTTAGACAAAAATATGAATACAAAATTATCCAAATATAACGAATAAAATTATGAAATAATTAAGAAAGGCATATTTACGAAATTTTGCCTTATTTATAATCTTAACGGAAATAAGGTGCGAGATTTATAAATGAATTTAGATAAACCCTTTTACCGTTAAAAATCCAATAATATTGCCTTTAACCATTAAAATCAAGAGCCTATTTTATAACGTTTAATAATTTATAATATTTACCTTTAAAAGGAAATATAAGGTTATTAAAAACTAAAAAAATACGAATAAAAATAACGTTTAAAATACAAATTATTTGAATAATTGGTTGCGGTAATAATATTTACAAACGTATTAATAACTTCTTAAGAGATAGTAAATTATACATTACGAAAATATATTAACGGCTTTATCGTATATTACTTGGACAGTAGTTTCGTTTAGTTAACCCCCCCAAAAAATATAAATTATATTTTTAAATGTTTTCATGTTTCAGAAAACATTTAATTACTAATTAAGACAAAAAAGGGTTAATTTCACCAATACGAAATAAAATACTTAGGATATATTATCACTTTAGCATATATTGAAATAAACGTTAAAAGATCGTTATAAATGTAAAATAGCAAATATTAATTACAATTAGACAAGACAAATATTTCCTAGAGTTAATAATTACGATTAAACGTTTATCCCAAATTTTAACAAAATTATTATAGTTTTAATTAATTTTATTAAAGAAACTTTAAATAAATGTTATAAACTTTAGACTCATGTTACATATTTAAGAATACGATTATTAACTAATTAATATTAATTATATATCATTTAGTACGTTTTATGGAATTAAAAACCGATATTTCGGATTATACGTTAAACGCAACAATCAGATAAAGGGATAATTAAGGCAAATTATATATTATCATAGTTTTTTCGCATAAATTAAATGGAAATGAATTTAATTACGTTATTCCAAATAAGGTATTTTTGGTTATTACTATTGTTTTTTACGAATTTAGATATTTCCCTAAAGAAAATATTTTAAGGTTTATACGGATTATCAAAATCTTATCCGTTTTATTATAATTAAAAAACTTACGGAATAATAATTATGATATGTATGCATAAGAAATAACGAATTTCGATATCGTTATTATTTATGAAAGGAAAAACTTAAAAATTACAACGTTAATATCTTAAGTAAACGAGCAGATTTCCCCAAAAAATTATTTAAAATTACATATATAAAATTCGAAATTGCTTCCAAAGAAATTTCTATTGAGGCCAAATTTCAACAATACGGGTTACCTTATATAACATATATTAAGAAATTAAAATATATAACGACGATTTAGTAACAAAAGTTAAATACATCATAGATTTTATAAAAGTATTAGATAAACTTAATACGATATATATATAAATATGTATTATACAAATATTTAGGGATTTACAAGATCTTAAAACTATTTCAACGTATTTGCTTTTTTGGAATAAATATAATAATTTAGAAAATACGATATTAATATAACTTGTATAATAAAGCCAAAATACAACGATATAAATTTTACCAAAAATTGTCATCATTACTGGTGTTATAGAAACAATGGAATTGGATTTATATAAATTTTGTTATTAAACTTTTTTTGGCCCGAAACGTTAATAATAAAAATGTTTTACGATACTGTTTTCCAATTCTTAATAATTTTATAAAGTTGTCTTATTTTTTACCTGATTAAAATTTTCTAAATACGAAATAATTTTTTCCTGAAAATATATATTAGATGTACGCATTATTACGTAAAATTGTTTCCGATAAAGGAATTACGTCTACTTTAAGTTTTTACAAAACCTTTATAATATATATCGGTTAAAAGCATAAATTATCTAATATAATAAAGGTTATATAAATGGAAAAGTAAAATAATTCAATTAAATATTAAGATATATTTCCACTATTATATGAATTACAAATATAATGATGAATTTAAAAATTTTCGTATCGCCTAACTGACTGATAATAAGAATTCTTATAAAACGACTTAAATTGTTTTAATAAATATAAATATTTATTTTATTTTATAAATTTATTAGGAAACGTTTAAAAAGTTTGAAAATATCAAAATAGCATTTACGTCCAAATGATTTAAATAATTATACCAGAAAATGAAAATAGAATTAAAATTTGTATATAACTAAATTAATAAATATTATAACCAAAAAAAGAGTTTAAAAAAGTTTTTTCCCAGAAATAATTAATTTCGTTTCACAGAATATTTACCCGAAAATGCCTAGTAAAATTTTCGATTTTATATATATCGGTTAATAAAAAATTGTTAAGAAAATCTTAAAAAACAATTTCCAGTTAAAACATTTATTCAAAGTTTAATTTTATCCCGTTTTTCATATTTGCTTGCTTAAGTTAATATCAGATATTATTAAGGTCTAGATAAAATAACACGATATGTTGATAAAAAACGAAATAGTATACGAAATAAAGAAAGTTTTAGATATACGAAAATAACGGACTTACCTAATATTTGATTAAATAGAAAAATTATCCAAATTCTGAAAATATCTAGGAATTCTCAAAAATCTTCTAAACGCTTAATATTGATTAAAAAAACCCTTTATTAATAAACACGAACGTATTTTAATTAATAGATTTAATACTGAATTAATCAACCGGGTTTACAGCTTAAATTAACATAGCCGCAGTAACCGTAGCTTTTAACCATTGTTACTTTTATTTCAAGCATTCGAACTTTTTTATAGTTTCTGCATTTTAAATACATTAACGAAATATTTCAATATTATAGTTATGAAAAGTTTTTTCTTGTTTTTGCAAACGGTTTAAGCGGCCAAATAGTTCGTTTAAGCGTTACTGAATTTTTAGTGGTTTGTTTTTCGACTATTCGTTCCTTTAGTTCTAAATGGTTTTTTGGCAATAAGTTTCTGATATTCGAATTCGGAAGGACCAAAAGGGTTATAAGGATTACCGTATTCAATATAATTCGTATATTTTTAGAATTATAACAAAATTTATAACACTTGTTTTTAAATTTACAGCGAAAATAAGAAAAGTATAACGATATAATAAAATTAAACCGTTCGATACGTTTTAAAAGAATTAAAGTATTAATACGTTTACGAAAAGGGGATTTTTTTAATACAATCTGATAATAATAAATATGAAGAAAAAAGTCGCTTATTAAATTTAATAAACAAATCCATTTTTAAGCGCAAAGACTTTTTTTAAAAAAAAACCGAAGTCGTAATATAACTTTACGGGTTTGGCTGTTATAAAGACGATTAAGCTTTTTTTGAAACGTAATTTCGATTAAATCCGAAAATCACGTAATTAGCTTAAAAGATTTAATTTAGCTTATTATCTAAGGAACTTTAAGTTTACCGGACTTTAAGATGGTTTAAGTTGGCTTGAAGTGTAACGGCTAAGGGTTTAACCAATTATTAAACCTAAGTCGTAAGGGTTTATATTGGCAGAAATATCATAGGATTTTGAATAATGAATACAATAATTAGTTAAGTTTCGTAATATTAAGGATGTTTTAAATAACGAATTATTATTATAAACTGGCGTTGTTTAGATTATGAAAACAATAAATATATATATCTTTTTTTGCTTAAAGTACTCAAAGTACGTAAACTTTTAAAAAGCTTTAATTTTTTAATTTTTTAATTTTTCAATTTTTCAATTTTTAGTATAGTTTAAAAATATAAAGCACTAAGATTTTTAAAAACTTGAAATTTATTATGTATTTAAGTTTTGTATCGGGTTCAAATCTTTTTTACCTGGGCCGTTTTTAGGCCCGTTAAATTAATTAAATTATTAAAAAATTGTTTTAAAAAGTAATTCCTTCAAAAACTTTACAAGTTCCTTTTGTTTTTCATTTATTGTATCGCATTATATTTTAAAAAAACTCGTTTACGTAAATGTAATAAACATTTTTCAAACCGAAGCATCTATGTAGCTTTTATTATGCCTTTTTATTTTTGTTATTAAAAAAAGAAATATAAGGTTTTTCTGTGTTTTGAAAACTGCACGTAATATGTTTATTATAATAATTTTTGCGACTTTTTGGGTCGTTTCAAACTAAATATTAAAAAAATTAATAAAAACAAAATAGGTTCCAAAGGCGTTTCGTATTGCCGTTAATAAACTGGAACGGTTTTTTTTTAAAAAACTAATAGCGAATTTTTAATTGCCGGAGTATAAAATTGTTTCGTAATAATATTAAAAATGCCCCAATAATAAAGAAATTTAAGCGTTTTAAACGAAAATAAAAACTGTTAACGGCCGAAATAACTACATTAATACCGGCCGTAACCTTTTCCGATTACATTAACCTTAATATTATTAATTAGTTAATTATTAACTTGAAAAATTTATAAAACGGGTTTAGCGTTATACATGGGAATTCTTTTTAATAAACTCTAAATATTTATAAGACTTTTTCCACGTATTTAAGTATTTTCGGAATTTACATGATTTTTTATTTAATTAGGTATTAAATAAGTTCGTTTTAATTTTATATAGGGTTTCGTTTTTTGTTTTTGTGTTATGTTATTCTGTGTAAACTTTGACAATATTTATTAATTTAAAAATAGAAAATGGAAAATGGAATAAAATTTAACGCTTACCAAAACTCTTTTTATTTATTAAATATTTTTGAAATTTCTGACATAAATTTATATAGATTAATATATTTAAAATACAATGTATTCACAAATCTTTCTATTTAAATTTTTTATAACAAAATTAATTAGGTTTAACTGTCAGAAAATTAAATTTTGAGGTCTTTTTAGTTATAATATTTACTTTTATAATTCCACCAGAATTCTATTCCTGTTTTTATTGTTACTAAAATTAATTAAATTCTTTTAATATTTTTGTACCAATTAAAAATATAAGTTAATTTTTTAATAAGTAGTTTTTTAGCTTATATATTCTATTCGTAGTTAATATAATATTTTAAATAGGTGTTGAGTATCTAATTTGCCATTTCGTTTATTTATTTATGTTTCATGTTCGCATATTAAATAACAAATTATTTAAATTAATATATATAATAAATAATTACCAATCTTTTAAAATGAAAGTAAATTTGCTGGGAAATAATTTGGTATAATAATACCTACGCACTAAACATATTTTTAATATATATATATATATATATATGTGCCGTTCATTCGGTATTCGTATTTTTTAATATTGTAAAAAAATAAAAGAATTTCGTAAATCGACTAACGATAATAAAAATGCCACTGTAATATATTTTTGTTGCTGAATTTTCGGATAACGAAGATTCCACCATAAAATTTATAATAATTAAATCCCATAATTTTTAATGATTAATAATAATTATTATTTCGTGTAAGATATATATTATGATACCTTAGTTTTATGGCAAGAATTATGTTGTTAAACTTTTTAAAAATTTTAATTTTTATTTTGGGAAAATATTGAGGTCGTTAAAATCGGTTAAAGCCGTTATAAATCATTATATATATAAAAAAGTATTATTCGTACATGTAGTTTATTAACTTTATTTAACTTTTTTCAGAATTTATTAATATATGTTTTGGTAAATTATCATTTCTTGGGGTATTTTTTAATATATGTTATATGGAATAACTCGTATTATTGCATTTTGATGCAAATACAGATATTGTTAAAAAATTAATATCGAAAAGTATATAATAAATTTTAATTAATCTTTTTGGAAATCCAGTCCTTTACTTAAGTTATTTTTTTGGTTATTTTTAGGCTTTTTTTATATATAATAATAAAATCGAAATTGGTTATTCTTTACGTATCGCAATTATGGGTTTCCAAAATTTTATATCGTAACAAAATAAATAAAGTTTTAATAATTCGTATAAATATTAATTTAATTAATTTTTAAAAAGTTTTTACTTATTTAAAATGACATCATTAAATTCGGTTCTTTTGAATTTATATAAAAAAGCAATACGGTATAACTTGTCTTAATTATTCCGTTATCCGATTATTTTATTTAGTTTGTAACCAGAAATATCGATTTTTAATTTAAGAAACATATTTTAAACCGTATATAATTAAGGTTAATTCATAAATAAAATTTTTCCAATTTTTAAATGTTTTTTTATTCACAACGTTTAACGAAATTCTAATTTCATGAAATTCATTAGAAAGATAATAATTTTGTTGAAAATTCCAATAAATTTCTTCTAATAATTAGTACGTATAAAAAATACCTGTTTCTTGAAAGATTATCAAGAACGTTGATTATTTTATGATTAAAACGATATTTTGGGGGTTTATTTAGATATACTTTAGGATAATAATATATATTAATTACTTTATTTCTTATTTATAAATTGGTTTTTTTAGTGTTAATTTATCACTTGGCGTTATGTAAAACGCTACAAATCTTATAAATATATCTATATATATATATTTGGATTTCGAATAAATAAGATTATCGGTAAGGTAACATATAACAAAGACGTGAAGATACTTTTATAATTTATAAGTTATTATTCGTTACAAAATTATTGTTATATCGGTAAATCTTATGAACGTAATTAAATGTAAATAATTCGTATTTCGTTAGAGAAGTTCATTTTTATTTATATATTCTTTAATTTTAATAAACTTTGATTTATTTTTAAAATCGAACTTTATAAATTATTTGATTTTAGTGCATCGGGTTTCTATTTCCGTATTTAACGGTAATAATATTTAATTTTTAACAGTAATATCGTTTAATTAATAATAATTAAACATGAGTTGTAATTTCTATTTTTATTTTCACGTACCAAAAATATGCATTATTTTGTAGGTATTTTAAAAGCTTAAATTTATCGTTTTTGTAACCGATTCTTTTAAATACTTTTTTTAAAAAACGCGTAATTCGTTTCCGTTAAAGTTATAAATGGAGTAAATTTTAATAAATAAACTTTTCTTTGAGATTATTTCGTAATTTTCTTCGTTATATTTTATTAATTTTATATTGAATTCTTTTGAAAAAGCTGTTTGTAATTGTAATATTACAATATATTCATTAATAATCTTTAATTTTTTCAGTTATTGACTTAAATCGTTCTTTAACTACCTAAATTTTGTTGTTAGAATAATAATAATACGTTATAATTTTTTTCGTATGCCCTTTTTTAGTATCGTATTTTTGTACCTAGATTCGTCGTTATTTCTGCTTAAATTTTATTAAATTTTATTAATTTTTTATTCTTTATTATTTTTTTCAAATGTGTTTATTAATAAGACATGAAACGAATTTTATCTTGCTAGCTTTCTAGTTAATTAAAGCTTTATATTAATATATCCATCATAATTTTAAAATTATAATGTAATTTTTAAATAAAACGATATCAAAATCCAATCTTTAGTATCGTCCTTAAAAAAAATCTTAAGGTAATTAATTTTGCATTAGAGTTTCTTTTTATCGTAAGTAAAATTTTAACTTTGGGTATATATTGTTATATACGGTTTCAATTGAATTTTCTTAACAATATTTAGTATAATATTATTCCCGTTTAAAATATTGTAATTTACTATTACGGTATATTAATACCTTTTAATTCGTATATCCGGAATAATAAAGTTATTAACGGTTTTTATCTTCATGTTTAAAGACTTTTTTGGCAATTCTTTTAACCCTTTTTTAAATTTTATTATTTTGTGCTTTTTTAAAAGTAACTTTTTAAAAAACTCTTTTAGAATTCGTCAAATTCTATTTATATTTCTTTCGTATAATGTTTTAAATTATTATATTTGTCGTTCCTGTCGGCAAATTTGGCCTTTAAGTTATATTAATTCTTTTTAATTTTGTTATATTTGTTTATTCAATAACTGATTCGTTTATTTATTATATACTATCCCATTATATCGGATCGTCATTATTTTCCTAAATGTTTAAGATAAAAATAGCAATTTGCCCCTTAATATTTTTAAAGGTTTATAATAAATGCTAACTGAAAATACAAGTTCGTAATAGTTTTCTAGCAGTATTTTTTTACAGTATACTGAATTAATCTTTTTAGGGACTAATAATTACACGAATTGCAATAGAAAAAAGAGTTTTCTTACGGGTATCGCATTTTTTAGTTAGTTTATTCCATAAGGTTATTTTTTTGTTAATACCGTCTTAAAGGTTAATAATTCCAAAATATCGATATTAACATTTATTTATATTATTATTTCCGGGTTAATTAGTGAAATTGGATTTTGTTTTAGATATACGTATAATGCGTTAATAGATAATTTTCGTATTCGTTATATATTATGTATTTTTCGTTGTCCATTATATACGGTATATATTTTACCGTATCGATTTGCGAATTTATAATAACCAGTTTTTATTTATTTTTCATATTTTTAGTCAATATTTCAGTACATTTTATTTTCTCTTAAACGTTTTCCTGGCTAAATTTTTAGCCTTTTGTATTTCGCGTCGAATGTTTCGTCATAATAACCTTTATTCGTATTAAATCCGAATTATATTAATATTTTGCTTATTTTAGTCGAATAATTTCCCGTTTGGGCCAATTAGTCATTCTTTTAGAATAGGAGTTTAATTGCCTTGTTGTCGAAGTTTTTTATAAGTATTTCGGTAATATTTTGTTTTATTATACTTGTAATATTTAATTTGTTTTTTTGTTTTCACGTTGGTCCATTTCGAATTCCATAGGTTTTAACGTTATGTTATAGAATATAAATAATATATTACTTTTTTCCTAGTTAGCCGATTAACTTTTATACTTTAGAATATATTGTGTTTCATATAGTATTTATATAACGTATTATTAATTTCAAGTATGTTTATAACACATGGATTTAAAGTTTAAAGTTTTAAATTTGCAATATTTCTATGTTTACGGTTATCTTTTCTGTGTTTCTAAAATAATTCGATAAAATTATTCTCTTTGTTGTCTGTCCATCTTATTTGAACCATGGAGCTTTTGAAATCAATAATATACTTTAAAGCAGGTTTTTTGGTTATAACCGTAAGATTTGCTATGCCGCCGTTTACTTTTATCCGCGTTTTCGAAATTAATTTTTAAATTTCCTTTAAAGTTCGCATAAGTGGAAAAACAAAATTGGTAATTTTTTCTTAATTAGCCGTAACGTTATGTAGATTATTTCTTATTACCAATTTAAATTAATCTAGAATGTTTTCTGTTAAAATAACTGCGATAACAAAAATTTTATTCACGGCTTTGTTCAATTTTTAAAAGCGGAAATATATTCGTACTTAGATAAGAAAAATTTAAACGCTTTTTTTTCCGTCGTAAGGTTAGGGTTTTTTGGCCTTATATCTTAATACCATAATACAAATCAAGATAACCGTTATTTGGTTTATAGATTTCTAAATTTATATCTTAAGCTCCTTAAATTTGGCCTAAAATTACGCAGTAATAAACGGTGCTTAAATATTAATCGACATTTTGATTAAGAGGTTATTATTTAAATTTAACCGTATTCTTAAACCAAAGCTTATAACGTACAACGGCTAAAGGTTTAACTAATTATTAAACTTAAATCGTACGGATTTATACTAATAAGAACATCGTAATATTTTAAATAATAAATATAATAATTGATTATGTTTCGTAGCACTAGGAATATTTCAAATAATGAATTATTATTGCAAATTACTTTTATTTAAATTATAGAAATAACGAACATATATATCGTACTTTTGGCCTAAAGTATTTAAAATATTTAACCCCTTAAGCTTTCTAAGTTTCTTAATCCCTTTTTACAGTTTAAAAAGCTTAAGATGCCAAGACCTTTAAAAATCTTGAGCTTATTATACAATTAGTTCCTGTGTCGAGTATAGTTCTTTCTTACCCCAACCGTCTCTACTCTCGCTAAGCTAGTTAGATCATAATATAAAGGGATTTAACGAATAAAATAATTTTAAGCCAGCGTAATCGGCTTAAGTCCAAAGTAAAATATATATGTTCGCTAATTTTACAATGAAAATAACATTAATTTGTAATGCGATTTGATTACTTAAATATCTCTAATATTACGAAACATAATTATGTTTTATTAATTAAATTCCTAAAATATTCCTGTTAACGTAAATACGTACGACTTAGGTTTAATAATTGGTTAAACCCCTAGCCGTTATATAAAGGTTTAATATTTTTTCAAAAAAATACTTTTTAAAACCGCTAGCATAAATAAAATTGTTTTAATAATAAAGAATATTGTCACAGTCCCAAGTGGTACCTAGTAGGTATATAGAGCAGAACAAGGCGGTCAGTGCTCGAGCTGACAACGCTCCACTTTTAGTGGTGTAATGGCTAGACTCTTGTTCTTCGATGCCGTAACAAATATAAATTATAAAAATACCAGTATACATATATTCGTATTCCTTTCTTTATGCTTTATATAATTGCCAGCTTATCGTGCAAAATAATTATCAAAAACAGTGTCAGAATACAGCTCCGTGCAGCCAGATAGGGCTAGGGCAGGACCTTATATAAATCCTGATAAAAACATGTCCAGCAACAATCGCTGATACAATTCAGGTATCAATTGTTAGCTTCACTGAGCCACGAACCTTAATTGATGCGCTATGGCGCGTGAGGGAGGGCGTTACAGTTGCCCACGACCTTGGCCAGAACTGGCGTCGTTTTGGGCGGTACGCCTTACGATATACCATTAATACTCGGAAACAGCTGGGTACTGCCCTCACTGGGCCGCAGGGAGGACATAGCTTGAACCGCTGGAAACAGCGACACGTCCATGGACATGACTTGTGAGATGGGTTCTACTTCATTATAGAGTAAGATAGTTAGTTAGCTAGCTACACCTAGCCTAGCACGCCCAAATGCCCCAAGGGAGGCTATGGGAGAGCCGCTACGCGGCCTTCCCCCGGCGTTAAATACTACAAACAAACAAACAAACCCTAATTGACAATTGTATCAGCGACTGTTGCTGGACATGTTTTTATCAGGATTTATATAAGGTCCTGTCCTAGCCCTATCTGGCTGCACGGAGCTGTATTCTTACACATATCTTTAATAATTTGCTGTTATTAAATGCAATAATTTCTTACGTTCTATTTCATTATTTCCATCGTAACCGCTAATATAACCTTATAATTAGATTTAATAATTAGTGTATAAAACCACCTGTTATATTTTGTTTTTTAAAGCGAAATATACAACTGCTAGTAAAAACTGTATATCGGGAGCTGCATTTAATTAACTTACTTTTTATAAAGCAACTAAGAAAGAAAATAAATAAAATATTTTGTTTAAAAACACATGTTATAATATGAAAATTAAAATGCTATTCGAAACTATATCAATTAATTATAAAATAGGAATATAATTTTTGACGTTGTATTACGTCTAGTAAAATCTTAGAGACAGTAACCGCACTTAACAAGGGCGATTTATTAATATAAAGCGCCGGAAAAGGTTAACGTTCTTCTAGATAATCCTTAAACCTTTTTGGGTGCCCTTTTTCGTCATATTATTTAATGACGGATTACTGCCTATTGATTAAGATTGTGTAGCCAACGAGTCTTCTTTGTAGCTACTAAAAGATTCGTTACTTTAGATGCCGGTACGAGCGAAAGAAAAGGAAGGAATTTAAGCGAAAAAATTGATAGCTTCTCTTTGATTAAGCATGTCCTCCCTATTGCAGGGACCTTTACTAATCTTCTCTCCCTATCGAAGTGCGTGAGCTCGGGGACTCTAAGGCTTGCTGCTGACCCGTCTCTGCCCCGTTGCAATAGTTGCCGTGATCCCCATAGAGCTTCTAGGAGTGCTAACAAGAAGCCGAGTACGCAGCCCTAGTTGCAGACACAAAATTGGAATAGTTGCTGATATGGCAGCCGAAGGGTTTCGGACTCGCAGACCGAATATTATGGGAAAGACATACCAGGCGCCTTCCTCCCACGTCTTGGGCGAAATGATAAGGCCACCTTTGTGTCCAGCAGCGGAGAGATGGGAATCTGATAATACAAGCAAGCCGAAGGATAACCCTCTTTTATAAAATGGATGATAAAAGCCTATCTTAATTCGGACAGTAGTAAGAAAAGGTGTACGTTCGGAATATATATAATCACAGGGATGATACGGTACATACCTGGCTGGGTGTTTAGAGATGGCTCAACTATAGACCAGAACCTGGTTACTTATATAGGTGCTTGAGGTGACAAGCGACAGATATAGTGGTGTATTATTATATACATGTACTCTCCCAATTGCTTGAAAAACATGTGGCGGCAAAATGGGGGTGATCCGGAGCCCTCCTTAACCATCATTGCCTCTTGACCCATGCCATTATCTTGTCCTGTACCCAAATACCCAGCATGCCCCTTATGGAAGCTCTTCGTCTCTTTCATAGACCCTAGGCTGTCGTCTTGATTCCTTCACTGGGCAAAAAGCCACGGATCTTCTTCCTACGACACTTGGGGGGGACCGTAGCGTTGTCTGTCTCGAAAATATTCAACGGAAATGCATCGGCTATCGCCTGGTAACCAGCAACGTTAGGGTGCAAATGATCTCCCCCATCATATTCAGCTGCCAGAACGGTCGGATCCGAGGCGTCGGCTACGATGCTTGCGAAGTCGATCACCGCGTCGAAGCTACCTTCTCCACCGCCCAGTATCCACTGGTTGACCATCTGCCTCGTCTGTTCTCTAGTGGGGTCACTGTAGGCCTGGCCTTCGCCACTGAACGGCATGGTGGTTGCCGCGAAAACCCTCAATCCGGCCGCCTTCGCGTCACTGGCGATCGTCTTGAATGCCGAGATGAGACCATTCCCGATTTGCTCCTGCGTAGCCGGGTCGGTTGACGCCACACCTATGTCGTTCACCCCCTCAAAAATGAGGGCATACTTGACGCCGGCGGTTTCTAGGAGGTCACGTTGGTAACGCTGCATAAGGGGTGGGCCTAGACCTCCTGTGAGCACAGCGTTACCGCCCGCCGCTTGGTTGCACACGGCGATGTCCGTGAGACCGTTTTCCTGCATTTTGGCGAGTAAAAGATCGGGCCAACTGAGAAATCTGTAAGTAACGCAACTGGAAAACAGGTACTAGGTAGGGATCGGTACCGGTTGTTCGCATTATTGTCGCTGCCACGGCCGTCTGTGATGCTGTCGCCGAGAATCACCAGAGCTGATGTCGTCTGGGGCGCCCAAGCCTCTACCGCCGATAGGAAATACCAATGTACCACGCTGGCCTCCGTGATTGACGACTCATTCAGATAATTGCCCTGCTGCATCCATGACGTCGTCCGGCTGCCTGGATGTCCGGTAACACTCGTTCCCGACTGACCCACTTCGAAGTACAGGTTCACAGTGATCATTGACCGCGGGCTAACCTTGAAGTCGATCGGGTCCGTGTAAACTACTTCTCCCATGGGGACAGTGACCGATGGAGAGCCATTGAACGTAAGGCCCATCAGTGTCTCAGTATCTATGTCACCGACGCCGGCTTGTCCCCCAGTGGGCAGCGCAATGGAAGCGGCGGTGATGGGGAGCTCGCTCCCCCCGAACGTGTTAGATATCTGTAAGCGGATCCTATCCGTGCCTATTGACATATGGAGCGTCTGGCGGAGTGTTGCATCTTGGAACACGGACGTGCTCGTCTATGGCCATGTTAGGGATCGATCTTGCACTTTTACGAGAACGCACGACGTACGAATGGCTCTGGTGGCAGATTGTGCGGCTCAACAAGCTGTGGCATCGACGTCCATGTTGCTACCCAGTGGAAATTCCCAGTTTCATTTCCTGCGCGTTTCCCCGAGGAACCTGCTGAAACAGCGCTGGTATATGGCGAGAGCGCTAGCCAGATAACCAGGGCTGAAATACTGAAGCTGAAGCGTCTCAGCTCAGGGATAAACGATAGAACGGACATTTTCCAGGTGACTTACAGTTAGAGAAGCGCCAAGAGGCGGCAATAGAAGCTGCACCATGGCTTGTATATATCTAGCTTATCCTTGCTGAAGCGATTGAGAATGAGAAGCACGGAAGGAAGGCTTCCGCGGCTGGCTATATTACCGTGCAACCGGAACAATATAGGATCCGTTAAGCCGGGACGACCAGACAAAACCGTGGCAGGAACGCACGGAAAGGGAATGGTGCATCTTGGATAAGTTGTGAGTAGGCGATCTAGATGGGACCTAACCAGTACGGCTGCCGATTCCGGATGCAACACTCCAAGCATGGCCCCACCACGCTCCGGGAGTACTGATATACAATAGCGAGAGCTCGTTCATCGCCAGGTGCCGGGAAGCGCTGGACTGGCGGTCCGACGACCCCTGGCCTTTGAGTCCATCTGCGTGCCGAGGCTTGGCAGCGACTGATAGCGCTAGACGGCTCCAGGGCAGGCGCTGTAGGCTGCGCACCAGCGATTTGAAAAGCTTGGCCATCTGGCACTCGGACGACGGCAACGTTCTGCAGATTAGACGGCCACCAGTTGGGGCCGTCGAAAGGGAGGCGCTGCACCCGACGCAAGTGAGGGGTGGTTCGAGCTGCCGCGTAGACGTAGCTGATGGGTGGAAGGACCCAGAGGCCATGATACGTCCCGACTCCCATGCAAGTATCGAATCCTACGCAGCACCTGTGCATGAAGGTGGAGTGGCCAGGCGCAGTGCTGGACCAGCTGTGCTTATTTCCGAGTGGATGAGATCCGAATCCTAAGGTGTTACATGAGAACCTAGCTATTCGCTATAGTTGCATGGACTTTGTTCTGCGTAGTAGAATTGACCCTTGAGATAACTTAGGCCGACACCGCAGCTGGCTACCAAATTGACGATGGCGGATTATTAGGGACTAGTCCATAAGACGCCCACGGCTGGAAGGGCTGGCTTTCTACCAGGGCACCTTCCTTCGTGATGTTGGTTTCGCTTAGCGCACCCTTCCCTCCGGTATCCCGGGTGCTCTCCGACGTCAAAGCCGGGCCTTTGCGCCGGACTTGGTGCCCCTTTAATAGAAAGTGCCCCGAATCAAAACGTATCGCTGCCAATATTGCTATGCGAGCTCCTTTAACTGCAGGAAGTTATCCCGGACGCTCCCACATCAGCAATACTGCTCTTGCTCCCAACAACCGCTCTTTGAGGGTTCGCACAACGAAGCCTACCTAATCAATAGATTGAGGTCCAATTATGAAAGAACTTCCAACTCACCTCGGATGTGAGCTGAAGATAGCTAGGCTCTGCTTGGCAAAGGCCTCTATTAAAGCTTGAAGTGCGAGTGACGCGCTAGTAAATCTTGAGGCCATTGCGACCCCCTGCGTTGGAGGGAATTGCTTGTTGCAACGCTATCCACCTGAATATTCGGTATCCCACTTCGGATGTATTGTGTCAACTTCACCTCTTCAGGAACACCTTGGCCCCCCACGAGCCAGCCCACCTAGAAGCGGCCCTTCATACTGCACAGCAGGGTACTTAGACTCTCTTTCGGCAGCGATAGGAGAATCGTTGGGCTATCCAGCGATTGGAATCTGCTTACTGGAATTCACAGGCTCGGCTGGTCTTACCTAAACCATGAAGCATAACTGGTTACGGCTACGGCCAATAGCGTGGAGAGATGCTTGGTCCCTGTGTCCCGTTGCGGTTGCGGCCAAGACTTGGAAATGACTCGGGGGGCTTTGCGAGTAAAACCGTCTGTGGCTACGCCTATGACTTGAACAAGCTCCAAGGCCATCGCCCCAGGTCGAATCCGTCTACGGCTACGGCCGTAGGTTTGGATAGATTTGGAGCGGCATTTAAGGGAGTCAACCCGGTCTGCGGCTACGGCCCAGCCATGGAAAGCTTGACTTTCAGGGGCTACGGTCCTGTCACCGGGTGCGTGTTACACTGCCTGTAGTGGCGAATGTTTTTCATCGCGTTCTCCAGTTCACTGGGGACGCGAAGAAGAGCGAGAGTCCACAATGGTCTCAGCTTACTCAAGACCGCACAAGCTAACGGATTGAGAAGCAATGCTTATACTTGTGGGTGATTTCCATGCGAGTGAAGCTGTTCACGGCTACAACTAAAGGGGCTTGGAAATCCTCAGTGCCAACGAATCACGACAGTTTTTCCTGGCAGGCCCCGCCGTCTTGCCGGTATCCAATCACAGGAAATTCTGGCGTGTTCCGATCCCATCCTAGCGTTTACCTTCGGGCTACCCCGCCTCTAGCTGGGCCCCCAAAGAAAAGCTTTGAATATATGGACCCCGAGGAAGAAAGCAAATCAACCCACCGTCTCTAGACAGCACGCAGAGGCCCGGTTAGCTCAATTGGCTAGAGCATTGGAGAAAGGAGACCCTCCCTATACCATATAAGCTATGTACTAACATCTTAGCAGCTTTTACGAAGTAGAAAATCCAAAGGTTGCGGGTTCGAGTCCCGCATCGGGCGGCTTTCCGGCGTAGTTTCTTTTTGCATTTTGCTGGTATTGGCTTAAGTGGAGAATGTCGAACGTTTCTGGATCGTCAAATCAGACTCTCAATGTCATCTCAATGTGTTTCTATTTTCTTTCGCATTTATGTTGCTGTTCTTTAACTGTTTGTACATCAATATCTATATATACTTTCGTAGACATAATACTTCGAATCGTACGTCTACCGGGGATCCTAAGTACTTAGAGTTTTAGTAAACAAATGCCCTTGAGCAGCGAAACAGTGTAAGAATAACAGGGCCGACTGGTATATCCCCTATAAGAAATAATAGGGGCACCTTATTACCGTTTGCCTTATCGCGATCAGTACCCCATTTTGAGAGTTATGGCGCCTGCGGCGTAGCAGCCGTAGCCATAGCTATAGGTTTTGATTAAGAAATAACTGTTAAATGTTCAATATATTAAATAAACCCTTTTAAGACCTTTATTTATAAGAATACAAAAATTTTCAAAATAAAACCCAATAATAAGTTATGATTTTTCTAGCCCATTTTATACATTTTTATACAAATTTTATAAATATAACTTTAATTTAATATTACTTATATTACAATCACCAGACGTTAATTTAAAATTAAAATTGGTATTTTTTTTTTACATATGTTTAGTTTGAATTAAGGTCGAATTAATATTATTAGGTTTAAAAAATAACTGAATATTTCGTTTTATGTATATTAAATTTTATAATCTTATTTCCACTAATATAATAATAATATATCTTTACGAATGATAATAATAAAATATAAAGCTTAAAATTATTTATAATAAATTTAAAAACATATATTTTTTCTAATCAGCTTTATATGCATATAAAATTTAAATATTTATAATATATATTTCAAATTTTCGAATATATAAGTTTTCGAAACGAAATATGTAATTTTGTATAATAATGTTTTTAGTATTTTGTCTATGAAAATATAATTAACTTATATATTAATGTTATATATACGGCCGATAACCTTATAAAAACTTTCCGTCGTTATTTTATTCTCCTTATATTAAACGTTATTTTTAACGAATAAAGCTGAAGTTTATAAAAAACCTAAGATTAATATAATATATATTTTAGATTTTCTCCAAAACATATTTTTTCGTTATTAAAATAAATTTTAGAAAGATTTTACTTATTTAAGCCTTTTTTTATAACCCATATAATTATTATTCAATTTATATTATTAATTAAACTGGCGCTAAAATATCAAATCTTTATATCAGTAATTTTATATTGTATTTCTATTTTAATATCCGTAAATACGAAAAAAACTTGAAATACAAATATTCGATTATAAACTCGCCGGATAATATAATTAAATAATTTTTTGTTTTATATAAAAGTTAAATAAGTAATTTTAAGTGATCATGTTAAATTTTCTTTTAGAATAACGGTATCATTTGATTATTATTAATAAAACATGTTTATTATTGAAGTTCAAAAGACTTTAGGTCTAAATATATTAATATTCGCATTCTGCGTTTTATTAATATATATTAATTTACTTATATAACAACCGTTAATAATTGTATAAAAGATATAAAATTTGGCGACATTCGTTAAATTGACAACTTAACTAATTATAATTACAAAGCGGATATCCGGCGATTAATATTAATTATGGCGGAATCGCTTTGATAATTTTTCTTATACTTAAATATTATAGTTTATTTTAACAGCAATTATATTTTTTAATTAAATAATATATCTGAATTCATAATATTTCTTAAATTTAACTTAATAATATACATTTTATTATTTACATTATTATTTATATTAATAATACTGCGAAAATTGAAAATATCTGCATTTACTTAATTAAAACTATATTAAACGAGATAAATTTATCGATAGTTCTTTAAAAAATTAAAGTTTTAGAATTTTAAAATGTTTTACAAATAAAAATTTATGATAAATATTTGATGGACCAGCTCGCAATTATAATCGATTGAAAAGAATTAATTCTAAATAAGTTGTATTATTTATATTTCATTAAATATTTTATAAATACATCACTAAATTTTTAAATATAAAAATATAAAATTGTTTAAAAAAAGCCTAGCCTCGGTAAATCAAAAAATTATATTATTTATTAAAATAGAAAATTCATAGTAACAATTATAATTCATATTTTATCACATATACTCCCGATCAAAACAAAATAAATATCGAATCGCAATCTTATTTTTCCGCCAGTTAAAATATTATCCATATTATTCTTAAAGTTTTGAAATAAAATAGTATTATTTTACATTACCAAACGAAACCAAGTGTTTAATAATACGTATTATTTTTCGATAAATATAAATTTATTGTAAATTTAATATATTTGAAAAAAAATTAAAGTTGCTACGTTGAAAAGAAATCGTAGTAACATTATTGATATTAAAATGTATTATAATATATATATTCCTAATCTTTTCCATTTAGCGAAACTCGTTAATTCGAAAATAGTACCATTAAAATAACTAAAAGCCGGGTTTATAAAAGCGTCTATTTGAGTAATAATTAAGTCTTTATATCAACAACGAGCAAACGAATTTTTTTTAATACGGTTATTTTCGTTTAACGATAAAATAGTAAAATAAGTATTTAGTTTATTAAATTTAATTGGTTTTTGTTTAAGAAATTCTCGAATAAATTAAACGAAATGAAGTTCTGCACTTAATTTAGAACAGAATTTAATTAAATCAAATAATTCTCGATTTTAATAAATAATGATATAAAAATGTTTCGAAAAGCCGTTTATTTTTTGCATTATGTACAGTATTTTTAAAAAAAATTTATTTTCAATTTTATAAAAATATAAGTAATGTTTTAAAAATAACGAAATTCGTTTAATTTGAAATAACGGTGCCATATTTTAATATCGTAAACAAATTTACACAGATTACGGGTTATTATTATAAATTCGATAAACATCGAAAAAAAGTATAAAAATGCCGTAAATTATATTTAGTTTTATTTAGAATATATTATATATACTTTTTCGGTTTATATTAGCAATGAAGAATTTCACGATAATATCTATAATTTGAATGTGTATTAAGTATATAAATTTAATATTTTTTCGATGTTTAATTGTAGTTTTAATTGTAATAATCCTTAAATTTATATTTATAATTTAGGACGTATTAGATAACTTTATGTAGGAATTTGTTTAGATCTTTTTATTTGTAATATTAAAAGTTTTCAGCCGTGGTATCCCTTATTCCAAATCATAAGAACCAATACGCATAATATGAGACAAATATAAAGAAACGAATTAACAAATAACAAACATAAACTAAGTACATAAGGACACCAAAGACCCCAATATCCCATAATATACAGTAAGATAAACCCAGATATTAATTTCATATTTACATAATAGCTATATAAATTATGTTATTAACTTAATTATTTTAGATAATAATATTAACTTAGGTATTAAGGCTTAATAACTTAAAATCAGTTCTCGATTTTATTGTACCAGATATACTTAAAGCGGCTATAAATAGCTAGCCCTTTAATAAATAACCAAAGAACTTTTTCGACCTCGAAGCAAGAATTGCTAATACCGCATAAACCATACCAAATATACGAAAGAATTTTCCAAAGCTAGTTTTAAAAGATTTACTTGCCGATAATACGGGCCGATTTAGATTAACGGCTAAATCCGTTTTTCTTACATACCCAAAATGCTACCTGGATTTATAAGAATTTATTGCAGGAATTAATAAATTTAACTTTTAATAATATTACGTTATCCGTAAAGAATATAAAAACGGCACCCCTTATTTTTACGTAATCGGAAAATGGGTATAAAAAAATTTAAAAAACCCTTATTACTTTAATATTAAGGGATTTTATTTTAATATTACCAGAATATACAATAAATTAGCGGCTTGGCATTATTTTTATAAAAGCAAAAAACGTTTAACTTATATCGGCGGCAATATGACAAAATTAAGGTTATTAAAAAAAATTAAAGAAAATTTTTGGTCGGCAGCAACGATAATTATTAATAAGGACGAGTTCGTATTCCGTTTTAAATTAAACGTATTTAAAATTTTGATATTTAATTACGGCAATATACGTTCCTATATAGACAACTATTTTAAACTTCCGGTACCAATATATACCTTATCTAAATTTGATAGAATATGGGACCTATTAAAAAAGGTTTCCGATTAGGTTAAAAAAAACCTAAAAAATCCACTAGGTAAACATTTTGCCTGTCGCCGCTGCGGCTTTACGGAGGGGATACCCCTTTTACCCTTTTTCTTTCGAGACCGGCAGCTCGAAGGCGTTAGTCCATAAAGACGCATTTTTTTGCATAACAAATATTTAATTAGGGGCTTTCCCGTTTTCCGATTACATAAATACATTTTGAATAAAATAATCCCTTTATTCCGAGGCCTTTTTTTTTCGTTTTTCGGAAAGACCCCCTTTTCCGGGGAAAGTTATATATATTAATTGGAATTTACATAAATAAATAGGGTTATAGTAATTTATTTACGGTTTTACGATAAGCAAATTAATTAAATTAATATAATTTAATTAAAATCCCTTTATATATACGGAAATACCTATACATATAAAATAATATAAGTACGTTTATTAGGATTATATATATATATAATAGGAAAATAAGATGTTATTTTTATGTTATTTTTATATAATTAATATATAATAATAAACGACATATTTTTATACGATAAATAAAGGCTAAAATTTTATAAATAAATATTCGGCTATTAATAAAGTTTTTCCGTTATAAATAAGTACGTACGAAAAATATATTTTCTTAATTAGGGATTATTATATATATATTTAATTAACGAAAATTTACGTTTATATATAAAGGTAAATAAAAAATGGATAAAAAGAAATTATATTTTTGTGGAGGTAAAAAAGTTTTTGCTGGTGGAAATAAAAAAAGTAAAAATATTTGATAATAAGACGGAAACATTAAATTTATTTTTAGAAAATATAAAAAACGATAATAATTATTAATATTAAATATTTGATTTTTTCTAATAAAATATAACCCGAATATTTTTAAATTTTATTGCAGGTAAAATATGCTTAATAACCCGATTTAAAATAATAATAAAAGTTTTTAATTAACCCGATTACTAATTCGATAAAATATTAAACCCAAAAAAAAACCCGAAATTAAAAGCCCGAACGTTTATACGTTAATGGCTTATTTTTATTATTAGAATTAATTTCCATAATAAATAAATTAAATAACCGAAATATACGTTTTATAAAAAAAACGAAAATATAAACCATAATAAGGAAATAAATATTAAAATTAAATTTAATATCTTTCGTAATCCGCAAAAAATTATTTACGTTATTTTTAAATTTTAATTTCCGTAATATCCGAATATAAATATTAAAAAGCCGATTTTCCAAACTGTTAATATTATAAATAAAACGTTTATTATAAATCTTATCGATAAAAACGCGTTTTTTTGCTTTACGTCGAATAAGTTAATAAATAGGAACTTTAAGTTTTACCGGTTCCAAAATAATATTATCGCCAAGTAAAAATTTACAGGCGCAAATATCCGTAACCCTTATAGGACCAAAAAAACGCCCAACAAATTCGGGTAACTGCAAATAACCCGGAGAACCGGGAATAAAAATATTGTTATTAGGCTTATTATAGGCCCGAATAGCTAAAATACGCAGAATATAATTGCGCGATACGATAATATCAAAATTTAACCGAATACTATTAATAATAATAATTTGCGTAATCCGATTATTAAATCGATAAACCTTATTATTAGGAATCAAAAAAACAAAATTAAAATTTTCCGTATAAATAATAAACGTATACCGAATTTTATCAAATTATTCCATAATTTTTTAACATAATAATTGGTAAAAGCGATTTTCCGCATAGTACGCATAAAGCGATAAGATACGTACGGATAATTAAAATAATAGCGGTAACCGCCAGAAAACCCTTTAGACATAATAGCGCGGGAAATGATAATAAGGTTACCGATCGTAATCGTCGTAAAATTAATTAGAAAACTGGTATTAAAAAATAAAAATTTTACGTTTTTTTCTAATTAAATTACGTAAACGAAACGAAGGATAAAGGAAAAAATTTTTAGAAAAAGAAAAAGGCGGATAACGATAATCGAAAGAATAAGGATCATAAGGTAACGATCTTTTAGTATAATCAGGACCCTAAACTTTATAATTAGCAGTATATTAATATTACGGAGAAAAAAAATTAACTAAAATACGTTAATACCGACGCGTATAACCAGAATAACGAATAATACCGTACTAACGATTAGGATAAAACCTGGGACAATAACGGCAATAGCGGCGATAAGGATAATAAAGATAACGATAACGGAACATGGTATTAAGAAAAGTTTTAAAAAAATTTAAAAAGATAAAGAAAAAAAAAGATTAAGTAAAGAAAGAAAGAATAAAAATGTGAATAAAATAAGTGGTGCTAATGCGCTGGAATACGAGATTTAACGTATATGCTAAGATTAAACTAAGAAATATTAAACCCGAAAAAGCAAACTAAATTTGAATACGAAATTTGGCGTATACATTAATACCGGAAAAGCCTATATCCGATATAAGGACATTAACGCTAAAAAAGTCTTACAATTCCAATTAGTAGGACACCAAAACAAAACCGGAATCCTAGATATCCGATTGGTGCATACCCTAGTAAAACACCAAAACACCACGGCTGTAATATTAGCGTAAAATGTTTTTCTCTTTTAAATAATTTCGCTCGGTTTTCTTTACCGTATTTATATTTGTATAGTTCGTTGGTTTTGGTATTATTACCGAAATTGCAGATATTACTAAAACGTAATAATACGTAATGTGGCGTTATTAACAATATATTCGTAAACAAAACCGAAATAAAACTTTTTTATCCAGATTAAAAAATTACGCGTTAAAAATAAATAGCATTTATTTGATAATAATAATAATAAGTTAAAATATAATTACGATATTAAGTTAGAAAGCAAAAAACGTAATACGGTCAATTTTAATTAAGGACGATAATAAAAATCGTACTTGATATCGGCGTAGCGTTATAATGATAAAACGCAAGAATTATTAATATTTCTTTGATATTATTTATAATTATTAATATATTATTTATATATTAAATATAGTATTTTATTAATTTCAGATATATTAAGTTATATTCATTATCTTAATTCGTCGCAATCCGGATTAGGTATATATTATATTAAATATATAATAAAAATTTAAATTCAAATAATTAATGAACCTTTATGTTACGTATTTCTAACTATAAGTTGTTATACTTATAAGTAAATTAATATGTTAATTTATAATTTCGGACTCTGAATTTTGGAGACAAATTTGTAATTTTTTAGTTTTCTTTTTTTCTTCGAATTTGTCGTAATTATTTTTAACATATTTTTATTTTTTTAATCTTTAAGATACCTTACTTCAGATTAAGTAACTAGGGTAAAAATTTAATTATCTAGATAAATAAATAATAAGAATAGGTTTCGCGAATATTAAAAAGGTTATTTGTTCGTTACGCATATAGTTATTTTAGTATTCGGTTTTTTAAATAGTATTTTAGAATTTCTTAGAACTATATTTTAATTTTATTGTTGTAAATTTAATAATTTACGTTATTGATTTTAAACTGGGGATATATATAATATTTATTATTTTTAGAAAATAAGTTATTCGTAATTTTAATCAGAGTTTTCCGGGATTAACTATTTATTTTATTATATTGTTAACGAGAATTTTGTAACTTAATTTTTTTTTCTTCAATTTTGGTAAAGTTTTATATAAATAATTTATTTTTAAATGTTTCGAACTAAGGAGTATCGGTTTTGCTTTTCGAGGTATATGATATAAAAAGGTACGAATCTTTTTCTTAATATTACGTTTTTTTCGCTAAGTTATTTAAACTTATAACTAGTTATTAGAAATCTTTTATATTAAAAGCGCATATAAATATAATAATAATAAACGGTTATTCCGAATAATTACTAAACTTTTAACGTTAATACTGAATATACAAAGCTCTTTAAAAATGTAATTTTTATATATCATTATTCGTTCGATATCCGTATACTCGAAAATACGAGAAAAGATTCGTATAATATTATAAAAATAACGTCTATATAATATTCATTACACAATATATTACAGTTTAGCTTTCTTAATTAAGATATCCAAGTGTTTATATCTTTACTATTATTTATATTATATAAATTATGGTTGGATAAAATTTTCGAAAACGGAGAGCGGCTAAAATTATTTATTAATTAAAAAAATATACATTGGTTAATGTCATAATGTAAACAACATTTAATTTTCGCATTTTATATATCGTTAATTTTATTATTATCTTTCGGTGAAGTAAAAAAGAAAAAAATAAATATATTATATAGTACCTTTCTTAGATTTTAAGTTAATTTATAAAATTATTAGTATATGCAAATAAGGTTTTGAATAACATTTAATAAACTAGATATATATATCAAATGCGACCTTAGATAAATAAATATTATTTAAATATATTTATTAATGAAATATACCTTAAAATATATAGATATCGAGATCTAAACTACCCTTTCTCGTATATATTAATAAAATGCGTTTTTAAAAAAGTTTATAATATTTGAATTTTATTAAATTATTAAATATCTTATCAAATGTTGACTTTATTAACTAGAACAACATTTATTAAAATAATATATATAGTTGGAAATAAAATAGCCGAAATAGAATTATAATAAATATAATTCGCATCGAAATTTCATTAAGTGGCGCGCTAGCTTTTAAATATATATTAATTTTTATTATATTATAACATATTATTAAAATATAATTATTGTATTGTATTTTATTAAATAACGGTTTTAGTATTATTGAAATTAGGAAATATTAATTATATATAATTAAGTCAATAAACCTAAAAAATAGAACACAATATAAATTTATTAATATAATTCCAGTCACTTTCAAAGCTAGAATATATAAATAAATTCATTATATCAAAAGGCAATCGGATATATTATTAATATTAAGAAGAGATATATAAAAATATATTATATATAAATAAAATCTATAAATTATTAAAGTTATATAAGTTATTAAATGTTTAAAAAACGTTACTTTGAAGATTCAGTAATAATATATAAACTTTTAAATAATTATATAAAAATTATAAAATATAATATTTTTATTATAAATGCCTTGATATAATTATTATTACATATTTAAATATATTTCAGTATAATGCTAAACATCTGTTTGTTTTTAATATATAAAATTATATAACTTATAAATACAGAACGGATAATGAAATTATAATATATATTTATTATATTTTACGATTAATTAAAAACATATTTTGAAGGATATATTAAAAATGAAGTAAAATATGTCACCTAATAATATATTATTACAAAAGTTACAAAATCTCAATTATCCGGTAAAATTTATTTTATTTAATAATAATATTTTACAAAATAATATACTGGTAAGAAATAACTTATTTTAAAACAATAACAAATTTTCGAAATATAATTTCGTTTCGAAAATAATTTCAAAAACGAATAATAAAATTCAAATATAAAAAATAAGCAATATTGATATTAAGCTAATTTAAAATAAAATAAAGTTTGTAACGTAATTTTATTTAAACTAATTTCTTTTTAATTCAATAATATTTGATTATATCGAACGTAAAAGGTAGTTCTGGAAAATATATATTATATGTAGTTAATTTCAAATAACACGCATATATTATTAAATCGTATTAATATGAAAAAGATTGATACATATATTTTATATTTTCTTGTTAATCTAAATATATATAAATTAAGATACGTGCAGAATTAATATAGAGTTATAAATTTGATAATATTATAAAGAGTTTATATGATAAAACGGGTTTATTATATAAATTATAATATTTATATAAATATTATTTATTAATAATATATTTTAAAATATTATACGTAATACTAACCAGTGAAATTAAATTTATATTGTATCATATTATATTAAAGTTATATATTGTTTAATATAAATGTTACATATTGTATATTTATTTTATATTATAAATACTATAATTTATCAGTTTCGGCAGATAATAAATATATCAATTATATATAATTACGTAGCAAAAAGTATTTACGCGTAATTTGAAACAAGAGTTTAAACGTAATTATTATCTTTAAAGCGAATATTATTTTAGAACTCCAGAACGTAAAAAGTATCAATAATATATAAATTATATTAATATAGTAAAATATAAAATAAAAACATATTTCTTGAAAGTAAAACTTACAAGGTTTAATTAATAAGTTAATTATATATTAGTTTTAAAAATCAATTTAAAATTTTATATTATACTTAATTATAAACATTATAATATTTTATTTTATTTTCTAAACAAATATTTAAACAAAATTGAATAATTAAAATTCGATAATCTATAAGTTTTACTTCTTAGATCGGTTTTGCTAATAATTATATTAATATTAAAATTGCTTTATAAATATTATATCGCTTATAAAAAACTTCAAATACAACAGAAATATTAAACAAATATTAATTATTCATTTTCGATTAGTAAATTCTTATATCGGTTATTCGATAATAAAAAGCGATAAAAAATGAATTAATTAAGATTATCTATCAAGTTAAAAATAATTCAAACTATAAAAATATAATCTATTTTCATAAATAAAATATTACAATTATTCGAAATTAAATTATCTTTAACAAATTTGCAACAAATAATTTTTCGAGTAATTAGATTAAAGTTTTTCAAACTTCATTTTCATTTTTATCGTAATTAATTTAACAAATTTCTTTATGTTATTATAACAAGTACAGGATTATAAAAATAAATTAATTTAATTTTTATAACGTTACGATTTATTGCTGAAATATTTTCGCATTTTCAATTGTTGCTTTTTTAATATGAAATAAATATTAGTTCAAAAGCTAATATTTCCGAAATGAAAAATAAATGTATTCGAAAATTTTATTTCCAAAATACCGAATAACGTAACGTTTATTTTGTAAAAATACGTAAGAGATATGAAGTTTACGTTATAAGAAAATACGATACTTAATACAAAAAGTTGCCAAAAAACAAATATTAACGTTATATGTATTATTTATCGACCGGCGAAATTTATTAACAAATTATAAATTATAATATTAGTCTTTTTAATTTAACAATTTGCATCTTTTTTTTGGCTTTTATTCCAAATATACTTAATATTAAAATTAAATGAATAAATATTTCATTTCATCTTATAAAATTTAATGTTTCATTTTAATAAAATTTTATAATCGCAATTAAAAGAATTACTGTTATAAAAATTCATATATTTGTATTAATCTTTGAAATTAATTAACGTTATTATATTTTGTAATATACAAAAAAGATAAAAATTTTAATTTTTGAAAAATAATAATAAACTTTTAATATATAAAAATCATTATCTATTAATTGTTAATTATTATTTTAATAACGTTTAAATATTTATTATCTCATAAAATATTTTTCGTACTAAAAATATATCTGACTTTTTAACTATCTAATAAAAATTAATTTATTAATTTCAATTAAAATTCTTTTAGTTAAAAAATAGCGCAAGTACATTATAATTTTGCATTAAACTTATTTTACTTATAAATTATGCACTAAATCAATTTTATTACCCGATAACGTATTATCAATAAATAATAATAAAAGGTTTTGGTGAAAAAACTTTATTTATTAATATGTTTTAATTAAACTTTTACACTATTTCTTTTATTTATCGTAATTAAATATTTAAAACCCATATTATTTATAATAAAATCATATTCGGCGCCAATTAAACGAAAATATATTTATTCTATAAATTCGACAAATTTGGATTTCTAGGAAAGAAATTCGATTGAGATGTTTTCGGAAATTTTATATATATTAAACGATTTTATTACAAACGATTTATACCGGACGTATAACTAGTATAAAAATAATATAAATATACAAATATCATATATATCTATAATAAACGGTTCGAAAAAATAGTATTTTGACAATTCTTAATATAATTACTTTATTTAACTTAAAAATCAATGTTTCGTTTTTAAAATTACTTATATTCTATGCGTTTCCGTTATATTACACAATTAATAAATACGGATAAATAAAGAATAAATTATTAACCATTTAATCGTATTAATTAATTATTGTATTTTAAATAATTTATATTTTCCGACGATAAATAATTCTATTCGCAGTTTTATAAATAAAATAAAACCGTGTTTAAATTAATATGTTTAAATATTTTTAAAAACTTTTCTTTTTTTATAAAAATTCGCAATAAACGTTATAAGTATCGTCGATAATACTTTTGTTTTCGTTAATTATATTTAACGAAATCGATATAAGGGAATAGATATATAAGCGAGGTGATAGCCGAGCAGTCGCAGACCATTCCAACAAGTAGGTGTATTAACAGACTTTTATGTGGGTTGTATGTATATTCGCCTAGATATAGGATTTTGTAATTGTTCTAAGCAAGTAGGTCGGCGATTAGTCGCCGACATTTAGCCGTACCTTTCGTGTTCTTTTATTTCCTTATAATCGAACGGTAATTATTATAGAATATACGTTAAAATTTGAAAAAACTAAATATTTTGAATTTATTACATTTATAAAACATATTAAAATAATAAAATACAATCTAAATATTACTAATTATAAATTATTTAAAATATTAAATTATATTAAATGTTATTCGAACGTTTGAAAAATATAGTTTATTTTATAATATTAATTAGGTTAAATTTAAAATTATTTTAACCTTTTTTAAAAATTATATAATTATAATGATAGTGAAAATTAGTGAAAATATCTTGTATAATAATTTATTTTAGAATATTATTTTACGAATATAATATTAAATATTACAAATATAGTATTTAAATCACATATTATTTTATTATGTTTAAATATAAAATTCAATTTACTTTAATTGAAATTACATAATTACAAAAACATCAACATAAATGCTTTAACTTTTTATTAATAGATTTATATTTTTATATAACGTAATATAACTTGCTTAAATGTTTAAAATTTTTAATATGTCGATAGTATTCTGTAAAAAACCTAAAAATAATAAACACTTACTTAGTAAATATGAAAAACAACTACCGTTTTTTGAAACTTATTATGATTATAATAATTAAAATTATAAAAAGATATAAAAATATCCGAAATATGATTTTTACAAAACCGTTAGAATTTCCTTTTCGTTTTATATAACTATTCGTTTTTTAAATATAAATATCTTTATATAATGATATATTGTGTCAATTATAATGTATATTATTTTGTTTTATATTAGTAACTTTGGTAGTAAATATCAAAATTTAATTCTTTTTACAAAAATTATAAAATCTCCATATAATATATTTTAAAAGTTTCGTATAACAACATATTAATTAATAGATTTTATTAAAATTTAATAATATTTATACATTTTTATTTATAATATATATCTATATATTTAATGTACAAAATAAAAATGTAATTTGAATAATTAAAATAAGTATAGAGTTATTGTTATACGATATTTAATTATAAATATAAGTTGTAAATATTATATTAGTTCGCCTATACTATTATTATAATATTATCGTACGTTTACGTATAATGTATGTTAATAGATTTCCATTGTAAAATTCAAAACATTAAATTTATCGTATTTTAGAAAAAAGAAATAATATGGTAACCGGATTAAACTTTAGTGAATAAATCTATTGAAGTTTAAAAATAGCAACTAAATTTTAAATTAAATTAAATGAATATCAATAATAAGCTATAATTAGAGTATTTATATATATCTATATATATTTATAAAAACGTATTATTATTAAATTATTATTGGTTTTCGTTTTCTTTAAAAAAATAACCATACAAAACGGACTTTTTTTTTGCAACTTGAACTTAAGCTTGGCTGGTTCGTTACCGGGTTGTGGGATTTGATTGCTTAATATTTAGCGTTATAGAGCGGTACTTAAATAACTTTGAAGAAATTGAGAAAACGAGCCAAAAAGGCCTGAGCTAGCTAAGATAAATTATCATATCTAATAATTTTTCGATTACGTTTTCGATTGCCGGGGTCTTATTCGTAAAAGTTAAAATTAAAAAAGTAAATAAATTTCGAATACCCCGAATTTTCGATACAAAAATTAACGCGGCAAAAGGTTTTTCGCTACGAACGCTAAAAAAAACAACGATAATCTTTCCGCTTCGGAACGGCGGCTTACAAAGATTTATCGGCCGTTGATAGGCCAAAAAGTAGCGAAAAGACCGTGAAAAAAAAATAAAAGCGTCTCGTTTTTTTTTCCGATAATAGGTATATATATTTTTTTTAAAAAAACCTTCTTTTCGATTTTTTATTGAAATATAACGTTTTATAACGTCTTACAACGTCTTCATGTAAAAAACCAGAATCATGTATAAATAGATAAACTTAGACTTCCAAAACCTATTTCTTTTCAAGGTTTATTCATGGATTAGGATTTGCTCTGACTATTAATATATTAAACTCTTAACAAATACTTCTTAATTAAATGTTATAGCGGCAGCTAGAACGGCTACCCCGTAGCCGCAGCTATAAGTTATACAGTAAAGTCCTTATTACAATAATGTAATATACTTTATAATATAGTAATAAAAACCTTAAACGGTAAATATTTCAAATTCTTCTAATTTTAACATGGTTTTCAACGCAAAGTTATATGATAAAACTATAATAAGCAACTAAAATTAAAGACAACAACTTCAATTTATGGTTTATTTCTCAACACTTTTAATTTATTTATGCACTTTTATGTTTTATTATAATTTAATAACACGCTTAAAAGTTTTCGAACTTTTACTTACAAATTTCCTGATTATTTCTTACTACTATAGCGTTTTATTAAATTTTTGTTATAATATAATATTTATATATATTTTCTTATCTATTTTTCGTCCTAAAAAATTACCTCATAAGTTTAGTATTATAGGCATTGTAATAAAACCGAATAGTTTTTAGTGTTTTCTTGCTTATGAAAATAATAATCCGGTTTACATTATTTATCTCTTCATAATTATAATATATAGCGGTGTATATTTTGGAAAACTTTAAACATTTTCTTATGCAATATTAATAATTGAAATAAATATTTAAATATTTAACGTACTAATATTAACTATAACAAAAATATTATTAACTATAATAGATATATTATCAACAAAATATTTAAACTTTTATATCACTTTTAAAATCGTTTTAATAAAGGAATTTTATAACATATAATAGTGTACTTGACGAATATAAATTTAATGTCTTTATAAAATATATTTATTTACATTTAAATAATATTATATTATGTACTAAACGAGCTTAATAACATAAAATTTGATAGTACTATAAGTTTAATAATGGGAATTTTATTAAAAAAACGCGACAGTGATTTTTTTTAAATCATTTGGAACACCGAGAAATTCATTTATTATTAATGTACGTATAAATACATACATATTTTTAAAAAAGAACAGTTTAAAATTTTTTTTAAAAAAAACCACATATATCTAACAATTAAGCCTAGAGTATGTAGAACGATTAGGAAAATATATTCGTACTAATAGATAAAATAAATTTATAATACAGAAAATGCCGCATCGATATTAAAACTGTATATTATTAATATGGGCATTTAATAATATATATCGTATTTAGTACATATAAATAAATATTCAAGATTAAAATTTTAAGTAGAACTATAATTTAATTTTAAACTATTTCGAAATATTGTTAAAAAATTTCATATATAAAGTATATTTTAAACGATAAACGTTGCTTTCTGAAACGCCATCTTTTATTTTCATTATTAAATATATATTACGAAACTTAATACCTAAATATTAATAATTTCATCGTTTAATATTGTTATCCATTTCTTTATTCTTTTGTATTTACTTTTCTTTATTATGTTAGTATTTTCTATTACTCTCAAAATACAAATTACCTCTTAAATTTCTATAGTTTTAATTGCTAAGATTTTAGATTTTTTATATAAAGGGTCTACTTATTTGAACATATCTACAATAATATAAATAAATCCATATAAAAACTTTATTAAAGACTTTAAGCTATTAGTTACTATATTAAAATAATACTAATACGTATAATTTTATATCTCGAATAGCTTTTATAGTGCTAAGTAATAAAAAAAATTAACATTAAACCGTGGCCTTTTTCTTTTAATAACGCTTTTTTAACCTTTAATTAACCAATATAATGTTTTATTTCTTAGTTTACAGCTTCGAAATCGATTACGGCCTTTATTTTACGTTAATATAAAATTTATTTTATTTCGAAGTTATAAAATTCCTTTCGGTTTTCAAACTCGTTCAGTATCGATTAAGACTCGAAGCTGATAATTAATGCATTTATATAAATAACGACTAGTAACGATCGAAACGGCTGAGCTAGAGTTATAGCTGAGGAATTAGTATAGTATCTACTTATAAAACGTCGGAAGCGGCAACATAGTACTTTTATATCTCTAAGCAATCCTAAGACTGCTAATAGAATGTTCTAGGTAGAAAAAATGTTAGATATAAAAATTAGAAAAATTAGCACTACAAAAAAGCTACTTATTAAGGTTTATAATTAGTTACGAATAGTTAAACTACAGATTACATATTGTTGTTATTAGTTAGTTAGCAGCCTAAATAAAACCTACTATATATAGGTAATTTTATAGTTATTATTAGTAATTAATTTTTTAAAAATAAAATTGCTTATAACTATAACTTTTTTAGAAATTTAGTTGTGTTATTTTCGCAACCTTTAAATAGTAAACTACATAAATGTTAATATATGTTGTAATTAGTTAGTAGCCTGGCTAAAACTATATTAAATAGTTAGTAATGTAACAAATAATTATAAATTACAATATTAACTCCGATAATTATTATTCAACGAGATTTTAAACAAGTAATGTATTTATAAAGTTATTTAAGTATTAAATAGTTTTGGTTTATTTATATCGGCTTTTTTTAACTTGTAACGTTTCGAACAGATTTTATTTTACAAATAACTTTTTCCAAAAATAAAATAGCGTGTATTAAATAAAGTTACATAATAGAATGCTTATAAATAGAAATTTTAAATAATAAGTAAAGGAATTTAGTATTAATTTGAAATTTAAATTTTTGAAAACCAGTTTTAAATATAAAAAATGAAATATAAAAGTTTTTTAAATATATTATTAGTAATCAATAAAGTGGGACTAAGTGTTACGCTTATATTTAATTTCCGGTAATTATAATATTCGAGTTTTATAGATATATTAAAATTGGTTTTTTGGTTATAAATTTAACTTTTTAAACATTAATATTATTTAATATATTTTTAATATTTTAAGTATTAGTGTTTAATATTATAAATATAACCAAATTAAACATATTTTTCTATAGTTTTTTTAATATTGTAATATTATTTAATTTTTATATTAATTAAATTAAAACCTTTCGACATTAATTTTAATAATTTTTCATAAAAGAAAATTACGTTTAATAAATTACCGAAATAATGTTCCATTTTTCGTTTATTATATAAAGGAAATAACGCTTTAATTCCAGCTGCGAATAATTATAATAAAAGTGATAAAAATGTAAAAACGTATATTAAACTTTATAAAATAAAAATAATAAAAATAATTATTAATAACGAAATAATTCTGAAATATTATATATTTTAAAAGTAAATAAAAATAAATATTTTTAAAATTTTATTTATAATTAAAAAATTAATTCATTTCGAAATATTACGTATTTTAATTATTAATATTTTAAATTAAAAATATAATATAATAATTAATAAAATTAAAAATTAAATAATTAACATTAAATAATATATAAATTTATTATAAGTATATTAAATTAAGATTAATTATTAAAATTAATTTATTAAAATTATAATTATAAATATGTAATATTAATTATAAATTTATGTAAACTTTATATTAACTAAAATTAAAGTAACGAATATATAATTATCAATATATATTATATAATATATTTTAATAATAAAATATATTTAAATAAAATACAGATATTAAAATTTTCTAATTATTTGAAAATTAAAATAAAAATAATAAATAATATTAATTTTCTATTTAAATAATAAATTCAAATTATTGAAATATATTATTTTAAAAATATTATTAATATTAAAGCATTAAAAAATCAAAAATTTATATCTATTTTTCGAAATTATGATAAATTACGATATTAATTTTTAAAAAGAATTTTAAAATTATGCATAATAAAATAAAAATAAAAATTATATTAATTTATAATTTAATAATATTATCATCATAATTATTAACAATACAATTTTATTAATATTAAATGAAAATAAGTTAAATAATGAGAAATATGAATTATTTATATTTTTTTCTTTTTAATTTGATACATTAATTATAAATCTTTTTAAAACATTATATTAAAAACATTTAAATATTAAAAATCTAACGTATTATATAAATTCGCGACATAAACAAGTTCGCGATTCGTTTTTTAGCACGTTGTAATAAGAAAATTAATTTAATTAATCATAATATATTAAATTAATTTAAATTTATCAGATTCCTTATTGCTTGTCGTTTTTATATTCTTTTTGCAAATACGCGTATGATGTCCCGGCTTGCCGTAAACGTTATACTTCCGTTTTTTCGGCTAAGCCCTTTTGCAATAATTACTTTTAGCCGTTATTAATTGTGATTATTTATAATTCTTTTTCGTAATTATGAAAGTTTGTAATTTTTATAATAAATATGCTTTGTTCTTAAAGCCGTTTATTTTTAATTCTTCAGCATTTATTAAGGATATAATTCATTTTGCGCAAATAACCGTTTTTTTCTCCAAAAAACAATTTTATACAAAAGCATTAAATTACTTTTTATTAAAAAATTAACCGATTTAATTATTTTTGTTAACGAATTACCTTAGTAATTTTTAATTTTTCTTTTCAAATAATGCTTTTATGAAATTTCTTTGATAATATTTTAAGAGAATTTACAGGTAAGAAAATAATGGAATTAATAAAATTATACAGCGAAAAAATCGATATAAGTATAACTGGAACTTTTAATTCGAAAAACACGCGGCAAGGATTAAATTAAATCTGTTTTTACGAATCCGGATATAATATTATTAGTCGTTATAGCAATTTTAAATTGTTACGAAAGTCGGCGATAAAATCTTTTTTAATAATATAAGTAGCGTGCCGCCGTATAAAATTTTCGATATAAAGCGAATACGCCCGTTTTAATGCGGAAAAATAAAATACGTCGAAATATTAAAGCCGATAAGAAAAATAAGTAAATATATAAAATTTAGTAGTATTATTAATTTAATAAAATTTTTCGAATTCGATCGAATAATAACTTTCGTAATTATCGAAGATAAAAAATATTTCAAATTTTTAGTACGCGTTTAATAAGTTTATTAAAATGCTTAATTTATTTTAAATCCAGTTTATTTATTATCCAGCCGTTTTCGTTTATAGCAAACCTCCAGTCGGATGGAAATGGGTTATCGGCAAATTAATAAAAAAAGTGATTTTTCTCGATAAGGATAATAAATGGGGTTAAAGCTCAGCCTTAAAAATTAACGGCTTATATTACCGTAAATTATTCCGAATTCTTTTGCTAAGTTTATCGAAATTTTCCACGTTTTTTAACGTTAATAATAATTATGTTTATTATTGTAAAAAATTTTATTAAAATTGTTATTTTGTCGAAATTAGAAATATCCTTTTTTACGATATTATATTTTATAATTATAATTCGGATAAATTTAAATTATTTTTAAAATATTTCTAGATTTTGACATAACTATTTTTGGGTAATTTAGTTTTTTATTTAAGTATATTTCGAATTTTTTGGGTAATTTAATAAAATTAATATTTAATTAAGCTTAACGTATTCCGTAACGCGTTACGTAAATAATAAATTCGCTATATTTTTAAGGTATTAACGCCGGACAAAAAATGCTTACGTATTTAAATTAAAGATCCGTTCGACGCTCGATATTTTTTGGTCGTCGTTAATTTTCGCAAATTAGTAATATTATCGGCCCGGGCGCGTTTACCGTTGTATTGGGCTTTTAAGGTTATTTTAATAATATCGTATATCGTATTACGCTTTTTATAACTAAGTTTCGGAGTGCGTTTTTTCGTTTTAACGGATAAATTTATTTTTATTTCTTTGAAAAATATTTTATATTATTAATATTAAATAATATATATTGTAAGTTAATAACTAGAATGTAAACAAAAAACAAATTACGAACTTGTTTACCTTACGAACTTATATAAGACGTTATATATAATTAAAAATTATATTATTTTAAATATAAACTTTTTAAAATAAAAACAATATGAATAATTCATAATACGAAATATTAAAATATTAAGATATTTTATATAATATAATATTAAAATAATATTTGACATATTTTTAAGGTTTTTCATTACATTAATATTAATCTTTAATATATGTGTATGTCTTAATTAATTATATATATATAGTTTTCAATATTTAATATATAATTATAATTAAATTTAAATAATATATTTATAAAGTTTTTAATTTAGTAAAATATATTATTTGTATAATTATAACCTTTAATAATATTAATATTATTTTAAATTATATTATAATGTATTATTACATAAAAATAGGTTTCTAATTATATTTTAAATATATATATTTATATAAAATATGTAAAATATATTATAATATATACCTTAATTATATAATTTAATTTAAAATTCCTTTATAAATATATTTATTACATTAAACCATTTACTTAAAACATAATGCATTTAATATAATGTTTAAATTATCCTTTAATTATTAATATATTTTAAATTCTTAAAAATATTAGATAAATATTTATTATTAAAATTATAAATATAATAATAATATAATTAATAATTTATATAACGTACTATATACGTTCGCGATTTCAACAAACTTGCAATTCGTTTTTTAATAAGTCGTAATACCAAATTTAAATAAATTCATTATAATATATTAAATTAATTCAAATTAATCGGATTCTTTATTACTGGTCGCCTTTATATCCTTTTCGCAAATATGCGCATTATATTTCGGCTTGTCGTAGACGCCATATTTCCGTTTTTTTGCCTAAGCCCTTTTGCGACAATTACTTTTAGCCGTTATTAATTACGATTATTTATTATTACATTTTTTATAAGTATAAAAATTTAGTCTTCCTTTATATTAAATATTTTTGAAGCCATTTATATTTAATTTTTCGGCGTTTATTAAGGATATAATTCGTTTTGCGCAAATAACCGGGTTTTTTCTTTTAAAAAGCAATTTTATATAAAAATATTACTTTATTTTTATTAAAAAATTAATCGATTTAACCGTTTTTATTAACAAGTTACCTTAATAATTTCTAATTTTTCTTTGTAAATATCGTTCTCGTCGAATCGCTTTAATAATATTTTTACGGATTTTTATAGATGGGAAAATAACAGAATTAATAGAAATAAGCGGCGAAATAATCGGTATAAATATAACTGGAATTTCTAATTCGAAAAAAACGCGATAAGAATCGAATAAAACATATTCCGCTTTTGCGAATCCGGATTTAATATTATCGGTTGTTATAATAACTTTAAACGCGTTAGAGAAGCCGGCAATAAAATCTTCTTTAGCAATATGGGTAACGTGCTGCCGTATAAAACTTTCGATATAAAACGAATACGCGCGTTTTAATACGGAAAAACATAATAGGTCGAAAAGTTAAAGCCGATAAAAAAATGGGCAGATATATAAAACGTAATAATGCTGTTATTGGCGTAATAATTTTCGAATCCGATTAAATAATAACTTTTATAACCGTCGAGAGCAAAAAGACGTTTCAAATTTTTGGCATACGTTTTAATATATTTATCTAAATATTTAATTTATTTTAAATTTAGTTTATTTATTTTTAAGCTATTTTAGCTTATAATATATTTTTATTTTGGCAAAAATAAAGTATCAGCGAATTAATAAAAAAAGTGGTTTTTCTTAATAAAGATCATAAATGGAAATAAAGCCCAGCTTTAAAAATTAACGGCTTATATTACCGTAAACTAATCTCGATTTCCTTACTGGGCTTATCGAATTTTTTACGCCTTTTAGCCCTAATAATAACTATGTTTACTATTATAAAAAACCTTATTAAAAATTCCGTTTCGTCGAAATTATAAATATCTTTTTTTACGATATCGTATTTTGTAATTATAATCCGAATAAGTTTAAACTATTTCCGAAATATTTCTAAATTTTTATAAAAAACTTTTTAATAATTTATTTTTCGATTTAAACGTATTTTGAATTTTTTTACCGTTTACTAAAATTAGATGTCTAATTAACCACGATATATCCCGTAACGCGTTGTATAAATAACAAATTCGCTATATCTTTAACATATTAACGCCGGACAGAAAACGTACGCGTATTTAGGTTAAGGATCTGTTCGACAATGGATTTTTTTTCCATCGGCGTCAGTTTTCGTAAATTAGAGATAATATTGGCTCGGGCGCGTTTATCGTGGTATTGGGCTTTTAAGGTGGTTTTAACGATATTATATATGATATTAAGTTTTTTACAACTAAGTTTCGAAATACATTTTTTCGCCTAAACCGCTAATTTCATGCTAGTTTTTTTTATGAAATATTCCATATTATTGGTATTAAATAATATATATTTAAAGTTGGTAATTACAATATGAATAAAAAATCAGTCGCGAGCTTATATAGGATATTATAATAAATATTATATTTAATATTTTAGAATGCCACAATTGATTTATAATATTTATTTTTAAAATATATTATATTATTATTCTTATAACCGGATTTTGAAGTTAACTATTAATGTTTTATAAATATCTTATTTTTTAATTAATGTCGACTTAAATGGCTAATATATTTAATTAACGGCAAATTTCGATTTTAATAAATCTTATATCTGCTAGCTAATTTGATAAAGCCCAAAAATTAAGCTTTAAATAGTAAATCTTAAAAATAAACCTTTAAGATAAACTTTTAATATCTATAAAAAGCTTTACAAACTTTTGCCCTTTTTACGGCTTTAATATCAAATATTAACTACTAAAAAAGTTAAAAACTTTAATCTTAATCATTTTATGATAACTTTTTAACTTATTATCAATTAAAACATTATATTAAAAATTTCCGAATATATAATGTCAGTAATTCGTTTTATTGAAGTCCTTTGTATATTATATTATGTATAACCAAAAACTTTATAAAATTATAAAGCAAACACAAATAGTGAACAATTTAGCCAATTTAAAACTTTATCTTAAAAAATCAATAACGTTTTTTAATGTTTAAATACGATTTAATAGACGACAATAACGGCAATCGATTTTTATAAAAACTTACGCCAAATAATATTGAAATTATAGAGATATTATTAGCGAAATTAAAATAGAAAAATAATAATGAACTTAAGAATTTCGATATTTAATTTTAAAATGAATGAACCTAGATGATTACGAATATTAAGTTGCTCGGCCGTTTTAACGTCAAAAAATCTTTAAAACTCGGATAAAAATCGACGTTGATAAAAGCGGGACAGAGTCGCCAAAAAGTATTAAAAAAACAACCAGTTTAATAAAGTCTAGAAATTAGGCTAATAATTAATTATTTTATATAATTCTATTTATATTTGTACGCGTTTTAAGAAAAATTAATAATTTAGTTATTATAAAATATATATTTGGCTTTAATATACATTTGTTAAGTTAAACCAAATATATAGAAATTAATATACGATATAATTTACACGATAAATATTATACCTAAGATCTTTAAATACATTAATTAATTCATATTTTTTACGATTAAAATACATTATGCTTTAATCTTATAAAATCTTAGTTTACGGCTGATTAATGCGTAATTGCCGATAGGTTTCGACTATAAAAAACTTTATGCCCGCTGGCTGGTTCAGCAGGGTCGAAATGTTAAACTTTATCCGGCAATCCTTAAAGATAAACTTTACAGATAAACTTTAAGGGTAAACGTTAAGTGCGCATAAAATGGTTTGCGAATCTTTGCCAGTTTTACGACTAGGAATATTAAATATCAGCCAGCAAAAAGGTTAGAAACTTCAATCTCGATCATGTTACGATTATAAAGGAAATATCCGTACGATAACCAGGTAAAAAGTGCTTGGAAATAATAATAGCAATAAATATTGATTTTAAACATATAAATTTAAGAAATCAAATATTGATATTATTGTTATTATATATCTTTAATAAGTATTCTAAAATTTATAGATTTTATATAATAATCGTTTACTTTTTAAAAGTATATTATATATATATAAACCTATAAATATTTTTAAAAGTAATATTATATATATCATGTATTATAATATTACTTTATATAAACTACTTTATTTATATTTTATTTCAAAATACATTTAAAATATAGCTTTAAATAATAATATTATAATTATTCTTACAGTACATTTATGAAACTTACTATCAAATGTAATTTTTAAAATAAATAAATTATTATTATATTATTGATTAATTACATTTTCTCTAAAAATTGTTTTTATATAATTTTAAAAAGTATTTAATATAATTATATTATATTACTGTATATTATATGACTATGAAATGTCATATTATATATTTTATAAAATATCAATATGTTAAAACTTGTTTTAATAAACGACAACATATATTAAATATATTTTAACATTCATAAAATTATAACAATATTATAAATATATACTGCTTTTACTTAAATAAAACTTATAAACTTTTTTAAAAAATATTTTTTCTTTTTATTTAATATTTTATATTGAACATTTAATTATAATATTATATTAACGTAATAATATAAATATTTAATACAATATAGAAAGTACACTAATAATTAGATATTTTACATTAATTTCATTTTAATTTTGATGTTTTAATAAGTATTATCAAATGTAGTTTAAAACTTATGTTATTTTTAAAACAAAATGAATTATAAAAATTCTCAAATTATATAAGCTCGTAGGTCGCTTTTGTTAGTATCTTAGTTATTTAACTTTAATTACCAAATTTTTAATATTAATAATATAAAACGCCTTATAAAAATTTATATTAAATCTAGCTATCCAGCTAAAAAACACGAAAACGGAAACTTAGCTTTTAAAAACTATATTTAATTTACGATATTTCCGAATTTATTTTAAAAACTCGATATTACAGTTAATATGTTTAAATCGATATTATTCCTAAATTAGAATAAGTGACGGCGATCGAAAAGGAATTAAATATCGACTAAAATTTTAACTTAAATATGCAATCATTTCTATCGGATTTTAATATATTAAAAATATCGCGAGTTTATTGCTTACGTAACGTATTGCGGTACGTATCGAGATTAACTAGACATCGAACTTTACTAAACGGTAAGAAAAACTTAGAACGCGTTTAGATCGAAAAATCGATTATTAAAGATATTATATATAAATTTAAAAGAATTGCGCAAATAGTTTCAACTTATTCGCATTATAATCTCAGAATACGGTTTTATAAAAAAGAATAATTATAATTTCAACAAATCCAATTTTTACTAAGATATTTTAAAGTAACAAATATAGTAATTACTAATAGTTAAAATTTTTAAATAAAAGTAATAAGAAAATAAAGAATAGGTTATAATTAAATAAATTGTTAATTTTTAAAATTAGATATTATCGCTATTTATTGTTTAGGTCGAGAAAAATCATCTTAATTTTTGGTATGAAAATAATTTATTGTTTATTAATTGAAAATTTGATTTAAATCATAATAGTTAAATTACGAACGAATTAAGTTTTAAATGAGTCCAATATTTCGATAAATATTACTGAACGCGTATAAAAAGATAGAAACGTCTTTTTATTTTTAGCGATTACGAAAGTTATTATTAAATAAAAATCCGAAAAAGTATTGCGTAAATAACGATATTATTACGTTTTATACACTTACTTATTTCTTTTATTGGCTTTAATTTTTCGACATAGTTTGTTTTTTTTGTTTTAAAATATATGTGTTTGCTTTATATCAATAATTTAATACGACGTTATTATATTTATATTGCGGAAAAGAAATTCTTTCCGACTTTTATAATACGTCTAAAATTATTGTGATATTTAATAATATCAAATCCGGATATTGCAAAAATTAAACTTGTTTAATTTGATTTTAATAACGTTCTCTCCGAGCTAAATATTCCAATTATGTTTATATCGATCGTTTTTCTGCTTACTTTTCTTAATTTTATTATTTTTCTGTTTATAACAATTTCTAAAAGAATTACTAAAGTAATTGGATAAGGACGTTATTTGTAAAAAAAGAATTCAGAATTACTGGAGTAGTTAGTCTTTAAAAATAATTAAATCTGTTAATTTTTTATTAAACAGTAATTTAATGCTTTTGCAGAATTTTATTTTTTTAGAAAATAAATCGGTTGTTTATGCAAAACTAATAAAGCTTTTAAAAAAACATGGAAAAACTAAAAATAAACATTTTTAAAAAGGAAAATTAATTGCCATGTTAAAGGTACAAGCTTTTTAAGCCGAAAAGGAAAGTAATAATAAAAATACAGCTAATAACGGCTGAAAATAATCGTTATTAAAAGGTTAAAACAGAAAAGCGAAAATATGACGTTTACGACAAACCCGGACATAATATACGAATTTATCAAAGAATTATAAATATATTTATGATTAAAACCGATTTCATTTTGCCAATTTAATATATTATAATTAATAAAATCAAATTTGTTATTTTAGGGTGCCAAAAAAGACTTATAAGTTTATATAGTTTGCGGACGGATATAATATGTTCTAGAAATTTATTCCTGAATTTATTAAATTTAAGTATTTTAAATTTTTTGGTTTATATGAAAAAAATTATGTATATTTACAAAAAAATTATTTTTAATTTCTAAATAATTAAAGAATTTATATGATATGAAAATATATTTGTTAAAAATGTAACTTAATTAATTGTAAATATTTTAGGTTTCTTATATAAAATATTATAAGTTGTTTTAGTAAATATAATATTTATCTTGAATAACTATTTTACAAATTAATACACGAATATTAATTGTTTTTGAAATATTAATATTGATAATTTATTTTTTAAATATCTATTAACATCGTATTTAATATTAAAAAACTAATAAAAATTTAATTAAATATAATTACTCAATAAATTAATTATTTTTATGTAATATTTAACAATGAACTTCCTGAAAATAAATTATTAAAAGTTCTAAAATTTGTTTTAAAATAAAATTATAAAAATGACAATTATTATTTTCAAAATCAATACGAAATTAATTAAAAACAAATATAAAATTTAAAGATGAAAACTTTTAAATTATTATATTTCCTTAATTAACCTTTTATAAGTTTATTATATTGTTAATGTTAAATATTTAAAAAGCTATCAATTTTCACAACAAAAAATTAATAAGTATTACGTACTTTAAGTTTTTTTAAAAATAGTATATATTTTATATTTTATACTTTCTAAAATACTTTTTTATTATTTTATTATAATATAAATCTATCTACTATTTTCAAATATTTTCATATAATAGACTAAAATTTCAAGTAAATAAATATATATAAATATCCGTCAAATATTTTAAACAAAATTAGCAATAAATTAAATTTAATTAGAAGAAAATGTATAATAATCATATATCGAAAATTAAACATAATAAAAAAATGTTAATTTAAATTAACAAAAACTCTATTATTTAAATAAAAAATCAAAATCTGTATTAACATAGAAATATATAAGATATTATTTAAATAAATTGAATTAGCTAAAACAATTTTTAAAATATTAAATTTACAAATTATAAATAAATAAATAATTTTATAAAAAGGGTAATTAAAATATTATTAAATATAGATGTTCTATTACGACCGAACCCAAGATCGGCCTCGAAAACGGTCGAACCCATACGAAAAGGTCACGTAACTTGGATCTCTCTTGGCAACAAGATTCAAATAAATCCATACACAACTAACTGAATCCAATGGCATGAGGTCTATAGCAATATCAAGATTTAATAAATATTCAATCAAATTTAGAAAGAATATATACGCTTATTATTTCCATAGTTTAAATAGCTTTAGTTTGCAATAATAATTCGTTACCTAAGATACCCTTAAAATTACGAAACGTAATACGATTACCGTATTTATTATTCAGATTTTTTACGATATTTCTACTAACATAAACCCGTACGATTAAAGTTTAATAATTGGTTAAACCCTTTAGCCGTTATACGTTGTAAATTTTTGTTTAATAATACCGTCAAACTTTGAACAATATCGATTAACGTTATGTTTACTAGCAAACAGCCCGAACAACTTATTTACCAGATTTTTGAATACCCGGATACTGGAATAAAATCCGAAAAGAAAAAGGAGAAACCTCGCCTTTTTCGCAAAGAAGTTTTTCGACGCCTAGATGCTATAAACGAACGTATTTTTTAGCTTAAAATAAATAATAATGACCTTACGATATCTCTTTAGGTAACTTATAAAAAACTTAAGGAAAAAAACTTCCGAAACCGGAAAACCTTTTCGAATAAGTGAAGTTATTTAATTAAATTTTATTAAAAAAACTAAGAAAAGTTCTTAAACCTTTTAAATTAGAATTTTTCGACGGAATTTTAACCAAATTATAATTATTTTTTTAACTTAATATCGAGTATATTTCGGATATTTTCCTATTTGATTTATTACGTTTATTATACGAATTAAATCTATAGTCGGATGATTTACCGGAAATACGGTTATTTAATTCGAGCCCGTTATAAGAAAATACGTTATTTTATTAATCGAAAAACGAAACTCAAAAGTGATACGAATTCACAGCGATTACGAATAATTCAAATCAATAGTAACAAAAACTTACGGAATAATAAACCAAAAAATAAAAACCGAAATATAAATTTAACAATTGTAACAAAAAGGATTAGTTTTTAATTACGGCAGTACGTTAGTTCAGTTAGCAGTTAAATTAAATTGGGAATAAAAAATATTAATAGCCAAGTTTTTCGACGGCTTAAAAAAATGCAAAAAAAGTTTTTTAAGCTTAATCGACTTAATTATTTATCGGATTATATCGTTATAATAATTAAAATTAACGATCGATAATACGCATAACATATTAAAAGTACTAAAGGAAAAAATGATAACAAACCCCGATATACGGTTAATGCCAGCATTTTTTCGACGCAGTAACACTTTTTATAGCATAAAATTAGGACCCATATAATTAGAAGTTATTTATAAAAAGGATTAAAACCAGACCATATATTATAATTGTAATAAAATGGCATATAAGGTAATATGGTACAAGGCACCTAAAAAGCCTTATTAAGATAATTGAAAACTAATAGCTAAGGGATAATCTAAAAAGAATTAGAAAAACAGAAATAAGCTCATTAATATGATTCGGTCTAAGTTCGTATCAGACCCCTTATAGCAAAAAGTTTAATAAGGACTATTACGATAAAAAATTCGACGAAAAATATAAAAAACTAAAAAGCTGGCTTAACAGGTATCGCAAGTACGGCAAAAAGCATTATAAGGATAATTACGTGAATATTAAGACTGGACAAACAAAGTTTATCCAGGAACCTCTAATCGATACGGCAAAATATATGCCATATATTGTCGACGACAAAAATATCCCGATTACGAAAAAAAATACATTTACGAACGGATTACCCGTATATATTATAAGGGATTCGACTTTTTTACCCGTACCGGAAATAATAAGAATAATAAATAATAATATCGATATTTTCGATATATAGCCCCAGAAAATATTTAATAATTAATCAAAATAAATAGTTAGCTCGAAAGAAATAGTATCCGTAGGAAAACCCCTTTTATTATTATAGATAGTATCATTATTAAACGGAAAAAAAAGTTAATTTAGCATATAATAAAAAAGTATTGCCAAACGGTTATTAAAAAGAAAACACGTTAATTTATAGGAAATCTCTGGAACGATAATTAAAACGACGTATAATAAGATATAATTATAAATATAAAAAATAATTTATTCGATAAAAAAAATTGTAATAAAATTAAAAGTACTTAATATAATTCGAAAATATAATACGCCGGCAATAACGATAAATAGAGCAACTTAATGCGTTAAACGAAAAAACATAAATAAAGTTTGACAAATTCGAATAGGAATTAAAAAAAAAGTTACCAAAAAAAGCCGTAAAATAACGAAACCCAGAAATATTAAAGAGAATTTTTAAAAAAGGCTTTAAATGCGATAATAAGAACCGTTAATAATGTTATCACTTTAAATATACGAATAAGAACGTACTGGTATACTGTAATAGTGGATTACGGAGCTCTAGGCAAGAATTACATTATATCGGATATGATTAATAAGTTTAAACTACCATAAAGATATAAGTTAAAATCTTATATAACGACGAATGTCGAAAATTAGGAATTTATTTACGATAACGGAAAAATTATACGCGAAATTAATTATTTCGAAAGTTTTGTTTAAAAACGATACCAAATAGTTAATTTTAATATTTTTTTATTCGAAAATTACGATATAATCTTAGGATTACCATGGATACGCCAGTACGGAATTTTGATTAACGGAAAAACTGGCTAAATAAAATTTAATTTACTTTTTCTTAATAAATACAAATAAATAAAAATTAAGATCTTAATATTCGATCTATAATACCGACAAATATAGGCATAAAAGCATAACAAAAATCATATTATTTAAAGGGACAAAATCTAACAAACAAAATGGGCATTAAAAAAGAATATAACGTATCGTTATTATTATTAAAGCGAAATTAAAGCAATTAAATAACGACCTAAAATAACAACAGCTACAAAAATCAGAAAATTTAACTAATATGCCACCATAATACCATAAATACGAACAGCTTTTCAGAAAGGAATTCGATACAAAGTTATTAGAACATAATAAATAGGATTATGAAATTGTTTTTAAAAAAGGATTTTCGACGAAGTTTTACCTTATTTATAATCTTAACGGAAACGAGTTACGTACCTTCAGGGAATACTTGAAAGATCGGTTACAAAAAGAATAAATTCGACCTTCGAAATTACTAGCAGGATATCTTATGTTTTTCGTACCAAAAAAACGGAAAATTACGACTTATAATTAATTATTAATAATTAAACGATATTATTATTAAAGATCGAATATTATTAGCCTTAATTCCGGAAATAAAAGACCGATTTTACGGAGCCAAATAGTTTATAGTATTCGATTTTAAAGATAGATATAATTTTATTAAAATTAAAAAAAATACGAAAGAAAAATAACCTTTAGAACGAAATACAGATTGTTTAAGTATTTAGTTATGCTAATAGGACTTACGAACGTACCAGCAACTTTTTAACGGATAATAAATTATATATTACGAGAGTATCTCGATATTTTTGTCGTTTGTTACTTTAACGACATTTTCATCTTTTTAAAACCGGAAAAAATATATGCAGGATACGTTCATAAAATTCTTCAAGTTTTACAGAATGTAAGGTTACTTATTAACGTAAAAAAGTTAATTTTACGGACAAGAAATAAAATATTTGGAATATATTATTATCCTGGGACATATTAGGATAAACTTTAAGAAAATCGCCATAATTACAAAATAATAAACGTTAATAATAATTAAGGAAATATAAGTATTTTTTAAATTCGTTAATTATTACAAAACGTTTATTCGAAACTTTAGTAAAATAATTATATTTTTAACGAACCTTACAAAAAAAGTTCAAATAAATATTAAATATAAAAAAATATTTTAAAATATCAAAAATACGATTATTAACAAATTAATATTAATTATGTACGATCCAAACCGTCCCTTTAAATTAAAACCCGATATTTCGGATTATGCGTTAAACATAATAATCGGATAACAAAATAATTAAAGCAAATTATACCTTATTATATTTTTTTATATAAGTTAAAAAGAATCGAACTTAATTCCGGTATTTCAAATAAAAAATTTATGGCCATTATTATAATATTTCGAGAATTTAGGCATTTCCGAAAGAGAAATTTGTACCAGGTTAAGGTTTATACGGATTATCAAAATCTTACCCGATTTATTACGACCAGAGAACTTACAAAACAATAATTTCGTTACGCAAAAAAAATGGCAAATTTCGACTTCGTTATTATTTAGAGAAAAAGCTTAGAAAATAGCAAAGTAAGTATCTTAAGTAAGCGACCGAATTTTGAAAAGAAATTAGTCAAAACTAATTATACAATTTTCGATATTATTATAAAAAAATATTTACGCTTACGGCAAATTACGATAATTCGGGCAGTACCATTCGATATATATGAAAAAATCCAGCAATATAACGATAACCTCCTAAAGGACCAAAAACGAATAAGGTAAAAGTTTTAAAAAAAATATTAAAAAGATTTAGTACGAAAAATATACGAATATTAGCTATACGGATATCCAGGGATTTACAAAACCCTAAAACGGCTTTAACGTATATATTTCTTTCTTAGAATAAAATTAACGGTACAGTAAATTATACAGTAATACGATATTTACGCCAAGGCAAAAGTTCGACGACATAAGCTATACGGAAAATTACAGCTATTACTAGTTACAAAGCAACCATAATATTTAGTTATATTCGACTTTATCACTAAACTTCCTATATTAAAAAATTCAGCTATAAAAATACATTACGATAATAATTTGGTAATTATTAATCGATTTACGAAATTTTCTTACTTTTTATTATATTACGAAGATATAAATACCGAACAAATAATATATATTTTTTAAAAAATATTTTTAATATTTACGGAGTATTAATGAAAATTATTTTAAATAAAGGATTAACATTTGAATTTAAGTTTTGGCAAAGTTTTATGGCATAAATTAGCTTAAATCTCAAGTTATTTAACGTATTCAAATTATAAATAAACAGATAAACGGAACGAACAAATTAAACCTTAGAAATTTATTTATAATATTGTATTAATTACGAATAAAATATTTAAGTTAAAAAATTCCTAATCGCATAACTAATTTATAATACCAGTTATTACGAAAGCATTAAAATAATACCAGCGAACGCAAATTTTGGTTTTATTTTAGAAATTTATAAAAAAGTACATAATAACGGTTCAATTAATATCAAAATAATCTTTACGTTAAAATAATTACGGTAATTATATTAAGAAATAAAAACAGAATTAAAATTCGTACGTAACCAAATAAGCAAATATTACAATTAAAAAAGGTTAAAAGGATTAATTTTCCAAAAAAAAAACCGGAAATAATTTTCCTTATTATCAAAAATATTCAAACGAAACGACCTAATAAAAAACTCGATTTTAAATATATCGGCCCATATAAAATTATCAAGAAAATCTTAAAAAATAATTATGAATTAGAATTTTTATTAAAAGTTAAATTTTATTTATTTTTTTGCGTTTTTTTATTCGAATTAATAGCAGATATAATCAAAGTGCATATAGAATAAAACGACGTAAAGATAAAAAACGAATAAACGTACGAAATAAAAAAAATCTTTAATATGCGGAAACGAAACGGACTTACTTAGTACCTGATCAAATAAAAAAAGCACCCGGATTCCGAAAATACCTGAGAACCTGCTAAAAATCTTATTGGCGCCTAACGTTTATTAAAGAATTTTTATTAGCGGCGACGGAATTACTAAGAAAAGCTTCCTAGTTAACGTCTTTAGAAATAGATCAGTTAAAAGAATTAAAGAGCGGTACGGAGAAAAAGGCTTTGGTCTTTATATGTTTTTGCGCGTTTAGTTTATTTATTAACTAAAATCCGCGATTAATAATTTTAACTCTTTTAGCGTAAAAAAATTTCTTTTGACGACGAAAACAAAAAAGGCGATTAATGGTTTCGTCGATGTTACGTTATTTACGCGCAAAATCTTTTTTCAGCTCCGGTTAAAGGCGCAAAAGCGTTATTTTAGTAACAGCCTTTTTGCGATTTAAACAATTATTTTCTTTCTCAATACGGCGCAAAAAATTAATTAAGATGCCAGAATTATTACAACGACGATAATTCTTAATATATTCGTTATAGCGATAAATTTTCTTAATTATTTAATATTTGATACCATTTTCGAAATAAGATATATACGGTATAATTTCAAACCCAATTTTGATAATATAAGCAGCCAAAAAATCCAGGCTTTTTTTTTTGGTTCGGCCAATTACGAGGCTTGCAATTAGCGATACGACTTACTATGGTTAAAGATAGTGACTTACTGAAAAAAAATTCTTTAAAGGCAAAAATCCTAGAAAAAGAGAAATCGTGTTACAACTTAACCTAAAATCGGCCTCGAAAACGGTCGGACCCATACGAAAAGGTTACGTAATTTGGATCTTTTTTAACAACAAAATCCAAATAAATCTACAAAGAACCAACTAAATCCAATAATATTAGATTTATAATAATATTAAGATTTAATAAAGATCTAATCCAATTTAAAAAGGATATATACGATTATTATTTCCATAATTTAGATAGCTTTAGCTTGCAATAACAATTCGTTACGTAAGACACCATTGGAATTACGAAACGTAACACGATTACCGTATTTATTGTTCAGATTTCCCACGATACTCCTGCCAACATAAACCCGTACGACTAAGGTTTAATAGTTGGTTAAACCCCCTAGCCGTTACATGTTCTTAAATATTTATTATATTTTTAATATATTCATTTATATTTATATTTCTGCCTTTATAGTACCATTTTATATGTATTATATATTTATATATATATTTATATGATCATATCTATGAATATTATTGTATAAAAATACAAAGATCTAGCTATTATATTATAATTCAAGTGAAGTGTTATTAGTTCGATCATTAACCGCATTATTTTGCTCTATATATCTACTAAGTGCTATTTAGAACTATAATATTAGGTTTTTCTTTACTTATATTATCTGGATATAATTAATTAAAAATTAAACGCCCCTTATCGAAAATTACTTAGCCGTTAGGCATTTTTCGAATTATGCGTGGATTTTTAACCATATATTTAAGGTAATTACGTTAACTGGAAGTTCGCCTTCTACTTAATATATCTACGGAGTAAGTTGTCTAGCTTAGAAATCGAACGCGTAATCTATAGAAGAACTGATAAACTGTTACGACATAGAAGAATAAAAATTTAACAATTATATTATTATACAAGTAGAACGTTATCAGTTCGATTGTTAGCTGCCTTATCTTGTTTTATATACTTATGAAGTATTATTTAAAATTATAGCATTGATAATAAAAATTAAATTTGAATATTAATTCAATTTTAACAATTTAAATAAAATTACAAGTATATTTTAAACGCTTTCAAAACTATATTATAATATATTACTATTCGGTTTTATATTTTTCAATATTAAAATTAGGTGTTATTATTTAAAATTTATAAATTTATATAATTTAGAGTTAGATTTAAAATTATTTTCAAAGGATATTAAAATTAAATTGATTTAAATTTATATGATACTATTACAATTATATGCATTTTAAAAATAATATATTTACAATTAAAGTAAAATATCTTTTATTAAAAGTATTAATATGCTAATATATATAATGTTATAAAACTAAAAATTTACATACTATTAAATAAAGAAAATGAAAATTATTATGAGTAATTCGAATTTTAATTACATTGAATTAATAATTTACAATATTAGATAATTGATTTATATGTGTTAATAATATTAGCTTTTTAAAAAACAACTAGTTAAATATACAAGATTTAAGTATTTGATTTCTGTTTTTGGTTCTATGAAAATTTAATTTTTAAACAATTAAATATCAGATTTCAAATAAACAATTTAATTAAGAATGTAAAAAACGGTTAATATATGTTTTAATATATTTATTAATAATTATAACAAGATTTATTTTAAAAACCCTTGGTTTTTTAAACCTGTGTTGTACATTTTTGAAAAATATTTCTGTTTTTTATGTTTCAATAAAAATATTAATATATTTTTTGAATTTCGGAACAGTTTCAAATTTAAATATAAATTATATTATGATCTTAAAATAAAAGATCTATTTTATACGTCTATTCATGGTTAACGTGGTCAAATTATATTAATAATAATTTATAAAGCTTTATATTCATAAGTTAAGTCACATAACAAATTATTAAACACTATTAAACTTTTAATAGATTTCAAAAATTCTAAATTTGAAAAAGTAAACCGTTAATTAATAATAAATAATCAGAAAATAAACTATTAAAAATAAGACAAAACCTTATACCGGAAACTTTAAGTAATCAAATTTTAAAGTGTTAAATTAAATATATTTAAAAGAAATACAACCTTAAATTACAAAATTTTATTAATATATATATAAATTATATTTGTTATAATATTAAATCTTCATTATTATATACTATTAAATAAAAATATTGTTTATTGTAAAAAGGTTTAAAATGAGCCAAAATAATATGTTTATAATTATCTTCGATTAATTATAAAGTTATAATTTCGTCTTTATATTAAAATGGGGTTTTTACTATAAATTTAACATTAAACATATTATTATTATTATGTATCGTATTTGTAACGGTTTAAATATTAAGTTTTAATCTTATAAATTTAATCGGATTAAATTCCTTCTATTTCGGAAACCTTTACACGTATTATATTATAACTTATTTATCCGCGTTCATTATAACTAAATTATTTCGATCTTAACTTATTATTTATATATATTGTTCTTTTTTAACTATAATAAGATTACTCTTTTCGAAATAAGTTTCCTTTTTAATACGCTGTTATCTTTTGTATAAATTTTATAAGACTAGGTTTTTGTAATTAATTAATAATAATATATATTAAAAATAGCAACAAAACAATAATTCAGCCTTTATAATAAAATCGTTAATGCAGTTTGATGCTGAAATTACTTATATTTATATTAACAAGGTTAATTTTAAACTTATAAAAATTACGTTATTATTTTTTAAACCTAAAAGATACAATTAATTCAAAAAAACCTAAATTGCATTTTTATTTATAAATATACAATAAAAGAATCAATAGATATAAAAGCTTTATAAATAACTTTAAATAACCTCTTTTCCTATATATTATGGAAGTACTTTATATAAACCTTTATTTTTTGCTTTCTTTGACTTTTTAAGAAATAATAATTTTTTTGTTTTTTCTTCGCTTTTAAGTTTTTATTATACTTGTATTTATAATAAATATTTTAGAAATCAAATTTTGTTATTTAATTTTTATATGTATTTAATTATTTATATAACACACTTTTATAATCATAATTCTAAAAGGCTCGAAAAATTTGAAAATAATATCTTTAAAATCTTGAAAATAATATTTTATCGATTATAAATATCGGTTTAAAAATAACACGTATTATACCAATCCTTTGAATATTTTTACCACATGGAACTATTGAAATCAATAGCGGTATTGAAGGTCACCTATTTTTCCGATTTTGTACCGGAAATCGCCGGCGCGTTAAGGGGGTGGCTCGTTCATGGGGTATTCACCTTACCCCCGAACACCCGATAATAGCCCCTGCACTTTGAAATTCATTGACTTATAGCATAGAAACACATCGTACAGTGGGAGACTTACCGTAGCGGATGATGTATGGTCTAGGCTTAAAGCTGATCGAGCTCTTGCGCGAGCTCCAAAGATGGTAGGCCTCCTTTTTCCGTGTCCGAGTTAGCTGATCTTCAATTTACCACTCAGATAATCCCCGAAACCGCTATTACTAAGTCGGATTGACGGAAGTACGCCGGATGGGATGACAGTTAGTGACACACGAGGACCTTGTCGTTTGGCATCCCTTCGGGGTCTGGGCATAGCGAGCAGGTACGTGTCTCGGAAGCCATGAACCCCTGTGAGGGCTCTGGAAGAAAGACCACAAGACAGTCCCTTCGCCCTAGGACATGCATGGCAACCCCTAACCCAAGAATTTGGACAGAATTCTTGGAAAGGCAACCCTTAAGCGAGTTGACATCTCTTGAAGCCCTGGCCATGAGAGTCTGTGAATTTTCCATCTGGCACCGGGCAAGAATGCAGCATTAAGAATTGCTGACAGATCTAGATCAACATGCTTCTCGAAGCCGGTATATACATCGACATTTGGCCGTTCTATGCTAGGTTGCACTCGTCAAGCTCTGTGGCGGCCATGGGCGATAAGCGCGACTACGGAAAACATCCTCATTCCCCGAGCGGTCAAGGTGAGCGATTTAGTGAGCTTACATGTCCATCCCGAGAATCTACTCCGGGTTCTGCTGGACAGGCAACTTCTAACCGCGTATGCTGGACAGTGACGACCGAAGTCTACAAGTTTTATTGGATGCTGATGAAGAAAACAGCGAGCAGTACCGTCAACGAAGCCCAAGGCGTCAGCGAGGTCGTGTAAGCTACAAGTTTGGCTGTCTTTCCCTCACACCATGTCTTGACTTGACTACTGTCCGGAAAGTATGCTAACGGAAAGACGATCAGCTATCATGCTGCCTCGAAACTGCCGAGTCCTCTATCCTCGTGTTGTCTCTTCCAATTCTCTGGCATATCTTGTCACAGTGGAACCATTGGGCTATGGTAGAAGTATCGGTTTTGACTTCAGTTTCAAGTGCACAACCTCCAGGCGAACGCCTGTTACAATGCTGCGTACCTTGGAGCCGGAGTCTCAATCCCCTCGGGCCTCCCACTGGCTTACACTGACGGGCCTATATAGATTTAGGTGGCGAGACATTCCACCTCAAATGTTTTATCATGTAAACCTGTTGCGTCCATAGCCTATCTATTAAAGCAGCGCCAAGTAAAAAGGATATGCACCCGCAAGGCCTTATTCAGCCGTGATCCTTTTCTCTCAGCACATAGGCTACTGTGGAACGTCGTGTATCCTGTAGGTCGCGGGTAGCAATCGAGGGAAGAAGCCTTTCTTGGCTGTCATTTGTGCCAACCTGGCTGTTACGTTTCCGCCTTGGTCGACGTTCTTTGCCCTAAAAACCTGCATCTGTTGCTCGGGGTATATTACACTCCGCTTCCCCCTCCACGTGGGTCTGGCAAGGAGAACCGATGCCAAACTGGAGGCTTTAAGGCACAGTCAGTCTTCCGGGATAGCTGACGTCAAGAAACATTCTAGTTCAGACTGTCGGGACATGCCGGCGCAGTTCCTACAACCATGAATAGCATATGAACAACAGCAGCGACGCGGAATAAGCATCGAGGAGAAATCAGCTCACATACAATGCGAAAACAAGATGGGTTGAGGGCATCAAGCGTCACCGTATTCAGACTTATCATGCTATGGACACCCTAGACATCTTGCTGGAGCGACCGATCAAGGTATATATGGCTCCACCGCGGTCCCGCGACAGTCAGGGGACAAGGGAAGCCGCAAGCAGCCACCTCGCCTAGGGATCGTAAGCAGATCGACAAGGCCGGGCCCCGGAGAAGATTGAGGTTCGAATTTGTCTGTGTATTGTACTATCACAGGGGCCTAAACCTCTAGCCATCCTGCACTCTCTATACCCTGCTAACGCTTGCTGCCATAGCTATGTTAAAACGGACTCCAGCTATGCCCATCTAAAGTGAATTTTGATCTTCAAACGCCGTCCCTTCTAAACTTCCATTAATCCATATACATGGGGTCACCACTCCCCCCCGTCGGCACTACCGGGCCGTAGTCGCCATTATTCATTAGTCCGAGAGCCGGCCCGTGCGGATTGCGGGTTCGGCCCTGCACAACAGCGGCCGAGTTCATGTTGGGCATCGGCTGACGAGCGTTGGGCCCTCCAGTCCTGGCATTGTTGCCATTGACGGCAAAGCGCCCGTCAGTATGGACTTGGGCTGGCGGCAGATCGAGGTGCTGCTGTTGTGGGTGCGGTGTCGGTTTGCTGATGACCGGCGTTGGTGCGAAGTGATCATCTTCATCCATTTCTGCGTCGGCATCCTGGTCGCTGTTTTCCTCGTTTGCAAGAGACGCAGGCGTTGTTGTAGCTGCCGCTGGTGTTGTCGATGTTGTTGTCGTCGTCTTTGATGATGTTGCCGCGGGCCTCGATTGGCCATTGGTGCTCCCGGCTAGTGTGTCCACCGTCGGCTGATGAATCAGCTGACCTACCGGCTTGGTGCGCTTGCTTCTCAAAGCCGAATTAGGAGCCGGGGTAGCAGTAGCGCTCGTGGGAGTTGAGGTAGGCGTCGTTTGGTCTAACGTCCTCTGGGCAGCCATGCCAACCCCTCTCGACGAGACAATGACCGTCTTCCACCGTTCTATGGCCCGAGAGACAAGCATGTTGAGATCAACGTGTCGGTCGTCTATGCCAAGGCCGACTCCTCGGTGTCCCTTGGCACCCAGGTCTGACCAGTACGTGAGGAGGGATTCTTCGAATGGGATAGTCGCTGGGGGCATGATTCTGAACTCTCTCGGCTGCTGTAGGCGGTTGAGTTGCTCGACCTGGGTCTTCAGATTTGCGCATTCCTGCTTAAGTAAGCAGTTCGCCTTTTTTAGCCTCTCGACATCCTTCTGCCTCCTCCCCACGCCCCTTGCCAGCTCGAGGCCCCAGAGCTCGCTCTTCCGCTGAGCGGACAGCTGCTCCCACACGTGATAAGTCGAATGTAGATGCTCGTCTATCTGCCTCTCCAGTGATTCGGCTGTCTGTTCTGCCTTCCTGACGTTCTCTTGTATGTCCTTGGGAAAGTGTGCATTGGATGGAGGGTAGGTTAGGTCCTCTGATGTTGCCGTGGTGGTTGCGGCACAGGCTACCCTCCATTTCCTAAATTCTTCCTCGAAGTAACCACGCAACGCCTCATACTGTTTCTGGGCAGGAGGCTGTATGGACCACGACGTCGAGGTTGAGTGGGGCGTAGAGGAGAATAGGGTCGGCGGGGCCTCGAGGCACTGGAGGGTCAGGGCAGGAAAGTCGAGGGAGAGAGGGTCAAAGTCGAACGGCATGGAGTTCATGTCGATGTGTTGCCTGACGGTGAGGGAATTGGCTTGTTAGTGGATCACGAGAAATAGGGATGCCGTCACGCCCGAAAGGCGGACTGGGGCGCAAGAGACTTACTTTGCGGCCCTCCACGAACTCAAAAGTTCCCTTAGCGCCAACTCGGCGGCCCTCGCGGTATCCATCGTGTCCGTCAGCCTCTGTCTCGCATCTAGTTGTGCTTTCTGGGTGACCCTGCTCGGGACCCGCTGAGGCCCTGGTCTCGTCGTAGTAGTGGCGGTCGTGGACGAATCCTGGCTCGCGGATTCATCCCAGCTGGTCCTCAAGTCCCCGTTTGCATTGGCTGTCCCGTTTCCGCTGTTCGGCGGTATGTCATTTATGACGCCGGTGGCCTCCCAGGTCGGTTGGAAGGGGTACTTTGAGACCTGGTGATCTACGAGGAACTGGCCGTCCTTCGGCATTGCAGGAGCCGGGCCCGTACCGGGCCCCCTACTCGGCTGTTCTGGCAAGGGACTCTTCTTTGTAGAAGTAGAAGACGAGGCGGCTGGGGTCCCCGGAGTGGAGGCATCTCGGCGGGTTAATGAGCCCCTAGGTTGGCGCCTCGTGATGCTACCCCGTAGCTTCCTTATGGCTTCGACATCGTGGATTCCATCGGGGGCCTTTGGATTCTTCTCCTTGATGTAGAGGTCAAGATGCCTCCCCAGGGACGATGACGTGAAAGCCTGGCCGCAGTAAGGGCAGGATCTGTCCTTAGGAGCACTTTTCCTAGTTTCGGCCGAGGATTCGATGGCGCCGTTAGCGTTGCTGCCGCCACTGCCGCTGCCGCTGCCGTCGCCACTGCCGTTGGCGTTGGTGTTGGCTGCCACCTCAGACATGGCTACGTAGGATCGATCGGCTAATAACAAGTAATAGGAGCAGTCGTAGGGTGTTGACAGGCGAGGTTTGCTATTTACTCTCGTTGGAAGAATGCTAAGGGGTGACAATGACAAGTATTATCAGTGTCAAGCTGTGGCCCCCGAAGGACAGGCGTCGAAGCTCCCCCATCCGCTTTTCACCTACTCCTGAACGCTTAGTATAATAGGCCACCCAAGCCGCAAGTGAGAACAACATACAGGTGGACGGGGTCTTTCGATTGCTGGCGAATTGAGACCCTCGAGGTGCGTATGAAATGTGTACAGATCGCTGTTCGAGTCGTTCGGGGAGAGTGGGAGGTATAGTGGGAGGATGTATTATATTACTGAGTGTGTGATGGTCACTCGCTGGAACCCTGAGATCGGGACTTCTTCTCTAAAGAAAATAAGATGAAAAGGAATGATTGGATTTTCGACACTTCTTCTCCCTTCGATACTTCTTCCTTTTGCTTTGTTTTCTTCTGTTTCCTTCCTCACCCTCTTTTTGGCTTTGGCTTTTACATTCCCCTTATTTTCATCTCTCGTTGTAAACAGAGAATAATTGAAATGTTTCCCTTTGGAGTTGGGGTGGCCTATTTTTTGGGCGGGCCGGTTCAGGGGCTGCAGGTGCTAGATATGAACCGGGCTTAGTTCCCGCAATCTAACCAAAAATGAACATGAGAAGCTTCGCACCCTTGGAGAAGGAGAAGGAGAGGGAATGTTGGCTTTGGCTTCAAGTCACCAGAAAAAATACACATAATATTCGACAGCAGATGAACAATAATGTTCATAACAATAAATCCACGAGCGTCCCTTTAAAGAAGGCCCTCGATCCGATCGATGACACCATTCATATAGTCTTTTTATCTTTTGACCAGGACTAACTCATCTGTACGCTACATGTATATATACCTACCTAGGTAGGCACATATCAGCTACCTAACATCGGTACCATGTTGGTCTAAGTACAGTACGTACGACACATAATTCGGACCTGGTAATATCCGCAACCATCTCTACTGGGCGTGATTCGACTGGACATCTGTTGCACCAATGTGTACGCGTCTGTAGCTTGCCATTAGGTTAAAATAGGTGGTCGAGTTTGTTTAAGCTTGTTTACTCACATTAAAGCTGCTGACATGGCGTCCCTGACCGATCTCCCTGACCCGGGTCTAGAACTACAAGAGGTATCCATATCTCTGCAGCTGCAGCCTTAGCATTCCGCCTAGCTACTACCTAGGTAGGTAGGTATGTAGTTCCTCCCGCATGCATTCATACCTACCTCGGTACGTAGTATCCGACGTATACTAGCTATGTAAGCATCTGCTTCTGAGTGCTTTCTAAGGTCCTACCTAACTTATTCACCAAACAGCCCTGTTATGAACTGCGCCACGTCGTATACCTTGTACTAGCATAGAGTGAGTATATGCATTATCAGGCACGGGTGGCACAACCCAGCACAGAAAGGGGACATATGCACTGGGCCGGCAGTGATCTACTTCGTAGGAACTGCAGAGACAAATCGGCTCTGTAGATAAATCCGTGTACATCTGACTGAACAAGAACATGTTTGTCCACGACGCTTTCGCAGCTGGGTCCTGCAGTAGGGAGCCACTGCGGTACTATAGGCCCATGGTGCATCTTCCGGCTCCCCACCCCGGTGTTATCCGCCATTGGATCTGCTATGATTAGTGTAGATATACGTCTCTTTAGGGCGACTCTGAATATGCATCAATTTTTGTAAGTACATGTGCGTTTAGCATCAATACCTAATCATAAGGAGCCTCTTATAGCGTCCTACATAAGAGATCAACATCGTATGCTATCGGTTATCGGGTATACTGTTTAATCGCATATAACGACTCACTCCACTTTCGGTTATGCCTACTTAGTACTTACCCACCTACCTAAATATTCCTGACGCCACCTGCACTTCTTTTTCCCTGATAAACGCGGATCAGCCGCAGCAGCTCCGCACCCGCGGTTTTTACACGAAAGCGCGACTGCAAACCAAACCACCACTTAGATAGACCTTCGACTTCGCCCGTTATTCAGTTCCACTCTGACCGAGCAGACCGCACACCCGTCCTACCCACTGCTACCGTGCAAACGACGTCAAGATGCCACCTGGTAAGTTACATCAATTACTAGGTGCTTACTTTGCGGGTGCGGCCAAGTCACATCGCGTTGTCAGTCGCGTAACTGCATCTTTCGCGATACGATTCCCCTTCTCTACCCTCAAACCGCCCGTCGCCCAAAACCTTCCTGACCTTTTCGATGCAATTGGCTGACAGGGCATTCTCAATGGCAACTAGCAATCAGTGATGATGAACAATCGGACGTTGGCGACGTCAATGTCCCCGTGGCGTCGAAGCGCGGAAAGACGAGTGCGAGCTCGGTTGGCGCGAAGGATGAGGAGGAGTCTCTTGACGCTGTTAAAGGAGACCTGGATCATGGCCCTAACGGTGATGACGGTGGCGCGGACGAGGACGATGATGATGAGGATATGGAGGAGGGCGAGTGAGTAGCGTCTTCGCCCCCTCGTTTTGGGTGTCGGACAGTCACTAACTGTTGTTGCACCGTGACAGGTATATCGTGGAGAAGATTCTCTCCCACATTGTCGATCCTGATGTAAGCACCCAATGAAGATGCCTCGTGGCGCCTCCGAGACCCGGGGAGAAGCTGCTCACCATCCATTGCATCAGGGCACAGTGAGATACGAAGTCAAGTGGGAGGGTTACGAGAAGAAGTCCGACCGCACCTGGGAGACAACCGACAACTTGAGGTAAGCCGCATCACGTCCCACTCTCCAATGATCGTGGGCTTGCTCGGGTTCGCGCCTAATAGCCTCGTCCTCCTAGGGAGAACGCTTCCGAAGTACTCGAAGAATACCTGCAAAGCGTGGGTGGCGAGGAGAAAATCATGGAGGAGGCCAAGACGGCTATGAAGTCCAAGAAGCGCGGCCGGCCGAGCTCCTCGGCAACGCCAGCCAACGGTACCAAGAAGAGGCGTAACGGTAGCCATCCTGCTTCATCAACGCCTCCAGCTAGTGGTCGGCCTTGGAAACCGCCGGTTGGATCCTGGGAGGAGGAGATCGAGTCGATTGACGCTTGCCATGATGAGAACACGGGCAAGCTAATCGTGTACCTCACGTGGAAGAACGGCCAGAAAACGCAGCACGATACCAAGGTCATCTACCAACGATGCCCCCAAAAGGTGAGCACGAACACGCGCCGCTTTTGAGGTGTTCGGCGTGTAGCGCAACCTAGTGACCGGATCCGTACTGGGTGCTGACGTGGTCATGGCAGATGCTGCAGTTCTACGAGCGACATGTTAAGATTGTCAAATCCTCATCAGAGATTGGCCAGACTGATGATTAGCAGTTCTGACGACGCGGCGGGTCCCAATACCCCACCAGACAAACGGAGCGCGTAATAGCCATAGTAATATGCGGTAGAATCGGCCGAGCCAGCGCGGGCCCGGTTGAGTTGGACAGAGTTTGGATGGTATGAGTGGAATACGCTTCGGGATAGGCGCCGGATGGAGTAGAGCGCGTGCGTCTTTTACATTCCAACATACGTGCTCGATTATGGGGTATGGTACAGGGAGAGGAAAGGAAAGGGGTGTCGAACCCGGCTGCTGGGAGATGGGAGATGGGAGATTGCCTGGCGTCCTCCCTAGCTCGGGTGGTTCGGATGGCAGTTTCTCGAGACAATTGGTCGGTGTAGTTTATCTGGAGGGCCACGATATCAGTTCATACCTACATTCACACATATCGCGTTTTCTCTTCACAAGGTCTCGGTTCGCATGTATGTTGATCGTATACAATAGTCAGGTACGCAAATACGAGAATGGCCACACCAAGTTGTTGTAATCGCAGAGACTTGCTTTCGTCGGTTGGTGCCCTGGCTTCGCGGATAGACACGAAGAATATATGATATATGTTTCTCCTACCTGCCTTGCAGATAAATTCCATCATACATACTTATCCAAGGGGATCAGTTCCCGTTCCGGGCTACACACGTGATGATAAGCTGGTGGCATTAGTCTTGCGTTGCATTAGGTATTTATCTAGGTACCTAGGTATCTAGTTATTTCAATACGTACCCAGGCACTTGGGTTGGCACGTACCTACCTCGGAGCACATATGTACCTAGGTACCGGCCCCAGCCTCGTCAGATCTTTGTGGACCCACCACCAGCCCCCACCATGACAACAGGGCCCAACTGGCTCAACCTTTCAGTTTGGCCAGCCTCGTTATTTATCACGGCAGAAGTGGCGGGGCAACCACGCCTATATGTACCTTGTGCCTCGTGGTAACTTCCACTCACTCTCCAGTTCATGCTTCTATATGTCTTCTCTCTTCCATATTAGTCCAGTCGAGTACAATCGACCGGTTGCGTGGAGAGCTCACATTCCAAAATTTGATTGAGTCGATATTTACATTCATCTCATTCGTACCTAACCTCTTTACTCCCGCCATTCGCATTGGCACCGGCCGGCCAAAGTCTCCCTCCAACGGGGGACTTATCTTAGCCTTTGGGCTGCTTCTCTGACTGGTTAGACTTTTGTCCGACTCTGCATAGCACAGCTTAATCGACTGACCGCTTGTTGTAGATCTGTTGCCTCATAAGTTCCAGTCCTCGCTTATCGGGGTTGCGCTCTCAAGTGAACACCACACTTATAAACCCTACCCTTCGACGCCAAGCCGAGCGTCCTCATCTCGTGCTTCTCTCGTTGCTCACTGCGTTGTTCCTGGCTGTGAGGGTGGGTTTACCCATAGCGCCAGCTCGCCGCAGTCATGAAACAAAACGATGTTATCGCGGTCATCATCATTATACTCTTCATTGTCCTTGCCCTCATAGCCTTTGGTATTTACCGGCTGGTCCACATTGCCCGGAACCAGGGCTCGGTGACGACGACGAGCAGTTCCGGGTCAAGCGATGAGATCGTCGACAGGTAACCACGGGCGTCGATGCACATATATGCAAATCTCTTGCTTATTCTTCCCCCTCCGCTCCTGGCTATGTCTATCAACTATCACACGTCTCTTGCGTCTCCCTCCACCTGCCCGGATCCACTGTCGCATGAGGTGTATAACATGCTGGTTGGGAGACTGCGTTTGAATAACTCGTGGTGGCCCACTAAAGCCAGGTTAATTTCCCCTTTGCTTTATATTTTGGGATGGAGATCATGCCCAACGACTGCATGATATGATGTTTACGCCCTTCATGAGTTTAGATGTTCACAGACAGCCGTGGGTCTAGCGGTGCGGGCGTATATTTGGTTGGCTGTGTATGGAACAGATGGTCAATGGCAACAATGTCTCAATAAAAGTATGAGTATATGTGCTCAGTATGTACTTGGCGAAGAGAAGCAACTGTATATAAATGATATCCCCCAATAGAACTTTTCACGAACGTTTTTTTTTATCATACATGCCCCTCGACATTAATGACCTGGAGGTTATGATCTATTTGCCCCTTATCTTATAGTATGTGCAATATATCTACATGTATATTTATAACGATATATATAAGCCAAATTAAAATCACTTATACCCTAAACAAAGCAGTGAATACCATTGTCGAACCCCAGGCAATGCGTGTGCATTTGGCATGGTCGCCCACGTTCATATTCTATGCTGTCTCCCAGATGACGTGGTGCGAAGAAAATCAGCCCGCTTCCGCTCGACAGGGGGAAATGAGAGCGAAACTTTGCTAGACGCCAATCAACTTGCACGACTCCGAAACATGTAACGGCGTGTACCAACTAGCTGTAGCATGCCACGGACAAGGGAAATAAAGCGACCCCAATCGCGCTCGGAGGAGATTCAGTGATAGATCTCCTGACAGTAACCACACAGAAACCGTCTTCGCCATATCTGAGTTCCGATGTCCTATGTGGGAAAGGAGCGACAGTGATTGGGAAACTGGGTTTACAACTAAAATTCCCTCCGTCAAAAGCAATTGCAGCTGCGGCCGGAGGTGTTGTGGTGTACGGACCTTCGTTAGCCTCCGCCCCCTAGCGCCCTGGCTGAGTAATGAACCCTCCTGTCGGTGCAACTCCATCAGAAGAGAGTCCGCCGCCTCTTTTATCTGGAGCAGTCCAGGGATTATGTGGGCCTCTGCGCAAACCACCCACCCCGTTCCCATTCGCCGGGCACATAGAGGCATTCGTCACGTTTATCGTCATTAGAGATGCCATCTAGTAGAACATTCAGACGTCTGAAATCGATGGGCTTTACGATCCAGCCATCAAAACCCGCTTCGATGTATTGTGGTCTCTCCTGTTCAACAAGGGATGCGGATACGACAAATATGGGTATCCTCCCATGCCTGGCAGCCAGCGAGGATAGACCCGCACATTCATATGACCTCTCGAATGCCATGATAATTTTAGTGCTACTCAGCCCATCTACGATTGGCATCTGATACAGGCGAGTTAGTGTTCATAGCATCTGATAACGACTAAACTTGACGACTCACCTGCAAGTCCATCAGAACGACATCGAACCCCGAAGGACCTTCTTTATAAACGGAAGCGCAATCCTCGCCATTGAGAGCGTGACTGACTTCATGACCAGTTTTCTCTAGACGGTTTTTTGAGTATTTTATAATTGATAGGGTCGTCTTCCGCCACCAATACCCGCAGCTTCCCCGACTTCCGTGTGCTCGCTGTTTGGCCCTCGGGTCCAGAATTTTGAGGGATCTCATATAGGATCCTCGCCGATGAGCCTGTGTGAGAGCTTTTTGGCTGCCCCAACGGCTCATCGGCCACCTTCACAGGCTTAATGGGTACCTTTGAGTTAGTAATTGAATACGTGCCAGCCTGCGGCTCTTCTGTGGCATTGCGCGTATTTACAGGGCCAGGGGCGGATCGTGGCACATTATTTGCTTGCCGTAACGAGGCTCCCGAGCACCGGCTGGCAATTGACGAGCATGAGGCGTCAGGTCCCTGTAACAAGTGTCGAGTGGCCGCTTGAGTTGTGATGTTGATCCCTAGACACACGGCGTTGGAGATGGGCAAGATTGCCAGCAGGTGCGCCCACAGAGAAAGGTGTTTGGATAGCGTCTATCAAGCGATCTGCGTCGCTTTTGTTAGTTCGACCACTGCCTCTGCTAGTCCTGCTCTTGTGGCCGCTAATGCTATCCGCCTCGTCGAAGCCCCTTTCCTCAGTGAGCGCACGATGGGCCGCATTTGCCGAAGCCGGACTGTCGCCGTATACCAGCGTTCTCTCTCCGGAATCCGTGCGGGCCGGCACCTTCGCGATCGAGGTGACGCTGGAGTTTGTATTCGAAAGCGCGGTAGCGTCACTGGCCCCGACGTCTTTCAGCGAGTCCTCCGTTGGCAAATCGAATGGTAACTGAATGACAAATCTTGATCCTTTTCCTTCCTCCGACTTCAAGCGAAGCTGACCATCCATATTCCGCACTACCCTGGCAACGATGGCGAGACCCAAGCCCAGAGTGCGGCTCGCACGAGGCTTCTTGACCTCATCGACTGACGTGGACTCGCCGACATCGATGCTCACCTGCTCCAGATCATGGAAAAGGTCATCTAGCTTGTCGCTGCTCATGCCGCAGCCGGTATCCTGAACAACGATCTCGACTCTGATGCGGGACTGTTGCACCTCGGAGATATATGACTCGACTTTTACCGAGCCGTGGGCCGTGTGCTGCAGGGCATTTGCCGTTAAATTGGACTCGGCCTGGCGCACTCGACGAAAATCGCCGCGCACGTATCTAGGTAAGCCGGAGTATTTGGTAACCTCGTACATGATGCCTTTTCGCCTTGCGTCCACCTTAAACGGATCGGTTGCCTCTCGCAGGCAGGCTGGCAAATCCAGGATTTCATCTTTAACCAGTTCCTGACCCTCTTCCGTTTTGGTTAGATCAAGCAGATCGTTGATGACATAGATCAGTGATTTCGATGCGGAGTGTGATCTTGCGAGGTTCTCACGCGTTTCCTGGTCGAGGGCACCCTCCATTGCGATTTCGAGGCAGTTTATGATGGCATTCAAAGGCATGCGGACCTCGTGTGCCGAATTGGCTAGTAGAAGCTTAGTGAGATGACTACCTTGCAGGGCAGCCTGTTTCTGTCTCCAGACCTCGATGAACTTGCCTACAGGCGAATTAGTCTCGCGTAATAAAAGACCATAAACATGGGAGCCGGGCACCCAGGGGCTGGTGCGCATACCATAAACCAAACAGAGAACAGCTGCAGTCTCTACCTGCTCCTCAGACCACTCCCTACTTTGGCCAACTACAGTTTCATGCCATGCCTTAAAGCTAGATCGAGGCTCCAGATAATTCGATGTACCGTCCCTGACGGTCTTTTCGTACGGATTGCCCGCCCATCTCACCTCCTTGGCCTGTCCTTTACGGAAAAAGACAATGAAGTCATCGCCGCCAACACTCAAAGGGACATATAATAGGCCGGCAATGCCTTTGAACCCAGGAGGGTAGCGCAGGTCCGGAAAATATTCTTGAATATTCTGTGTATTCAACAGTGAAGTAAAACTCCTCATACACAGATACTCAGGCATGGCAAGAGTCTCTTGCGAGTGCTCGATCCTGCCCAGGACCTTCGTCTCGTCCTTGATCGAGAGCATTCCGAAATCTGCATCAAAAATCTTCAGTAGGTCTTCTGAGGAGGCGATAATGTACCCGGAAGGATTGTTGTCTGTCGGCACAGTATTGATGAGCTTTCTCGCCTGTAAACGCGACGCATATGACAGCCGCTCGATGTTTCTTGGCGCGGTATCGCCTACTAGGCGACACATCTTTCGAATCGGGAATGGAACGCGCATGCCCTTGGGACCATAACTGTGGCACGCGATAAGGCCCCACAGCTCGTTGAAGGCGTTGACCGAGATGGACATCGAAGACCGGACGGCCATATTGGCTAGATATTTCAGGTGAATAGGAGACATGGCGCGGAGGTAAGCATGACTAAGGTCGAGCGGCCGCTCGAGGTCCTCAACCGATCTGCAAACCAACCTGGCGGATTCAAGATCCCTATCGTACAATAGTCTGACTTTATTGAGTTTATACAACTCGCGCGCTTGCTTCGGAATATCGGAAGCAGGAAAGCGTAAACCGTGGTAAAGGTCCCGTGTCTGGGCCGGATCGGCTAGCTCGGTGGCAACCTTACCGTTAAACGCGGCGTCGAACTGGTAGATCATAATACGGTGGAAACCCGTAAGCTCCTTCACGATGCCTACTAGGATTTTCAGGGACCTGTGGAGGTTTCGAGCTGACGCTAGCTGTTCTTGAACCTGGGACATGATGTCGAATACCTGCATAGCCCCAGCTTCCCCTTGCCTCTTGCGGGCGCTTCTGAGCACCCTTAGAGGTTTGCTGCTGATCTCAGTGCTTTCGAGAAGCTCCTCCATAGTGGGATTCTGGTAGAGTGTATCCTCTGGTACCTCTGGACTCAACTCGCCCGACGGGCGGAGAGGGTGCTCTTGATCATCTTCGAGCTCAAACTCGCAGATGACGAGATCAGGGTGCACAGGGTTCACGTGCATTGCGCACCAGAGCTTGATGGTCCTTCGCTTGGGTGACCGTACATATATGCTGAACACATCTGGCCCATTGGTGGCAGGATCCGTCTCATCGTCGCGGATGAAATCGATATGATCGAGAAGGTTATCAGCCTGCTCCTCGGTAAGGATGTCTGTGAAGCTGCTGAGCTGGAAGAGCTCACGAGGCGAAAATCCTATAATTCTCTTAGAGTTTTCGCTTACGTAGCGAACCGAGAGGTGACCATCAAGCTCCCTCTTTAATGCAACGAGAAGACCAAACGACTGGACTGCCCCCGGAGTGTGTTGGTTCATCCTCGCACCGCTGAAGAGTCCCATCTCTACCGGTGATGACGGGATGGCCATCATCCGTCATCGAATGGCGAAAGCGGACAGTGAGCAATGCTTCATTGAGTTCTGGGAGGGTTTTGCGGCCAGCGGAATCACCAGCCGGGCTGTCTCCCGTAAGTAGGGACACGCTTTCTCGCGTTACATCGGAAATTTCTGACGCCGTGTCAGAATAAAAGGGCAGCGGGCCAACTGAAGCGTGTGGTTCTGCGCCAGGGGGAATGCTGCCTATAGGGGCGCCAGCCGGCATGTCCTTCCTTTTAGCTTTCCCCATCCGGCTACCCCCTTCCTCTGGCGACCCTAGAGCCGGGGAGGCGTACACGGGAACAGTATCAGCTCGACGGATGGCAGGATCATGTTCGGCGCGGGGATTATTCGGTTTGTGACGGGCATCTCCAGCCGACTCTCTTGGGGGGAAGAAGCCGGGTTCGCCGGGGGTGTGCATCGTTGGCACATGCACAGGCCGAGACTTGTCGAGACTGACCACTGACCGGATAGGAAATACTCTGTCGGAGGGGCTTTCATTAGTATCATTACTTCCGTCGTAGCCGGCCTGTCTAGCGGAGCTAGCAACAGGTGGTGAGATAGCGTTGGAAGCGGAAGCAGAAGCAGGCAAACTACCGGGCCCCACGGTGGATGAATGGCCCTGAGTAGGGAGCGGAGGAGATGTAGTATTTGGAACGGATGTGTTACTGCTCAGAATCGGTGTAGCTGGTGGCTTGTTTTCGCTGTCCAGCTCACCCGCGGGTAAGGGAGAGACTATTTGACTGGGAGGTAGATGGGAGTAGGAATACGCATTTGCGCTGGGATGCAATGACAACGTCTGATCTTGAACAGAGTTGTCCGGCGGCTCGAATGACGACTTTGGCTCGGGTTCAAGTCCATGTTCATATTTGTGATTGGGTGAGTCCGAGTCGGACTCCATGCTATGGTGGAAGAATAGATCTGCACGGCCCGGAACTCCGGTAATGCGAAACGTGATAGGCGGGCCTTGTGAGGATTGGATTCGAAGCGGTGCATTATCTTGTCGAGACCGTGTGGTGCGCCAATCTCATCAGTTTCATTAAATATACCACAATAAGACTTGCGAAACTCCCTTCATGCGCCGAGGAGCAGCAAGATGTCGTATTTATTCCGTTGCTGGAAGGCACAAAGTCGGATGCTGGTCATGGGCTATTCCCTTAAGGTCTTTAATCTTTCTCCCGTACATGTGCAGACGCCAAGTTGAAAACAAGAGCTATGTAGTCCTAGACTATGAGAGAGCCACGGCATGTGGTAGTCGCAGACTGTCCAAGCCACGGATCAGGACCTTGCTGTGGTCACAGTAGACCCAGCAGACCCGATGGACCAAGTAAGCAGACCAAGGGATGACGAGCGCAACGGAGGGGAGTGGAAGAAGGACAAGATCCGTGGGATTGGTAGTGGTCTCTTTTTAACGTAGTGAGCTTGCGAACCGAGTTGACGAGGTTACTGACGTAGTGTGCCAAAGATCCCGACTTCTGTTTTTGGATCTTGGCCGTCCTAAGTAGGAAAGGGTAAGGGTAAGCGTGATATGCGGCCCATGCTTTGAATATAGGCCCATCTCGTAGACCCCTGCCAATTTGTATGGCTCGTGCGAGACCCTGGAAGCCTTGGAGGCCCTGGCTAACCGTCGACCTAGTTGCCCGCCGACCTAGCTGTCCGTCGCCGACCTGGCTAACTGCCCATTTAAAAAGCCCGGAAGCTTTGGTCAACCGTTGGTCGGGCTAACCGTCGATTAAAAATATCAGCGGCTCCCCCGGGCGGATGACTGTGGAGGGAAGCGGTGCAGTTATTCACAACCGGCGACCTGGTTGCCCGTCGACCTGAAAAAAAGAAATCTGGAGCGTTTAAGGCACGTGAAACCTGCGCCAGCACGCCGAACAAGCCGAAATACGCGGAGCACCCCCTTTTTAAGCGGTAACAAAATTAGCAACGGATTAGGCCCTTAAAAGGAGGGCGTACTGTGCTTGCTGCGGCGGCATGGTAGCCTCACGTGGAGTGGAGGGGGAGGGGAATGTGGACGTCATGGTGCGGAAATCTAGAATTCGATAATACAAGCAAATTACCCAACCTACGACCTTACATAATCCATAATGATAATATGGAATATATGTGTCTACACTGTGGGAGTGGATTATGTAATACTAAGCTATAAAAGAAAATTGATGGTCGGAGATCATCACTGTTAGGCAGTCTCCATACAACATCATTCCAAACCATCATTGCTATAATACACATATGTATAACACATATATAATTGATGCGAAGGTTAAGTATAGAGACATAGAATTAACATATTGATGATTTTCATAACGCTTTTCATGATTGGTAGTTTTCTGCTAGCGTTTTACTACAAGTAGTAATTGCATCTAGCGAGGCTTTATTTGACCGTTTCCTCCACCTCTCCTATCTTGGATATCATGACAAAGGACACCTGCATAGCACCAAAGAATTGGCCGGCGACGGTTACTTACCTCACGCAGCCCATATACTCGCCAGCTCTTGGAGAAAGTCAACGCCAGGCGCTAAAGGCCCGGCCTCCAGAACTCACGACAGAAATACCCTCCAACCTCCCACGCGGTCCTTCTCCGGCAGTTAGAATCGTACCAATCGCCGACGTTTCACACCCTGCATACCAGCAATCCGGATTGTTCGCGGCCCGTTCCATCCCGCCGGGATCTTTCATTATCCCCTACTATGGCATAGTACACGCGTCACTTACGTCCGACGATGACGGGGAGAATCAGGGCCATGGAAAGTCCGACTACGACCTCTGGCTTGACCACGAGGCGGACATTGCAGTGGACGCAGAGAAGGCGGGCAATGAGGCGCGTTTCGTAAACGATTACCGGGGCGTGAGCGGGCGACCGAATGCGGAGTTCAAGGAATGTTGGGATAGCAGACGCGGCGAGAAGGTTATGGGCGTTTTTGCGTTGCCAGCCGGGAGAGCCAGGGCGAAGAAGAGCGCAGTAGGGATAAGGAAAGGTGAGGAGATACTCGTATCATACGGAAAAGGATTTTGGGAACGAAGACAAACTCGCTAGGCTTAATAGAAATCAATACCGTCATTTTAACAGACCGAGTCTGCGAAGGAAACATCCGAAAATGATTTAGTAACATAACTATTAACTTATTAAAATAATCCTAGTAGCTTTACGTTCTATTATTTAAATAATTAAAATGTTAAAATTAAATATAATAATAAGTGCAGTTAATTTTATAAAGCGAATTAAAGTGTTTAAATCTTAATTACGAATTGAAATTGTTAATTCTTTATAATATTATAGTTAGCATTGCACTTTTACTTTTGTTATATAATTTTATACAGTGTATTGATTTAATATAATATATATTACTTTTTTACTACGTGTGTAAGTTTATTACTTATTAATTTTTTTATTATTTTTCTAACTTTATAACTTTGTAAAAATATATTTTACCGTATATTAAACCTGATTTAATATATAATTCAACGTTATAGATTTTAATATTTTTAACTTTTTAATATGCTAATATTTTTAAGACAATTTAAGTATTAATACACTTTAAAATATATATCATTTTATAATAATTTAAAACAGCTATAATATTATTTAATAAATTTAATTGTACAGCAATCTTCTGTTTTAAATAAATTTAAATATCTAAAAAGTATGTTATATTATTAATTTTGTGTCGTATATATCTATTTTCGCTTTTTGTACATTTCTTTTAAATGCTGAGTAATTTCGATTTCGAGGAATTACCGGATTTCCATTTTTATTACGAGGCTGTGACATGCAACCCGGAAGCAGGTAATGAATCAGGACGGTTCCCCGCGCCGCCAGTTGAGCGCCCGAGCCCTGACGCCCAGTCGGGTAAGGTCCACCTAACTTGGATCAAATGGTAGCACGCACTCGGCCTCACAGGTTCTTCCTCTTCCGCTCTTGCAAACCAAACCGGAATCTATCTTATTCCATCTCCATTTACATCGGATTTTCTTGTGAACCAGGTGCGTTTTGTCCTCATCTTTATGGTAATTTTCTTATCTGCCTTGGCCCTTTCCTGCTCTCTGTCTGCCTCCTCATATCCTTTTACCTATAAATCAAGGGGAAAATAGAACAAGGGATGGAACAGTATATCTTAGAGACATGACTGCAATTGATATGCTGGCGACCTTCTCTACAATGCCCTTGTTGCATACTCCATCCAATCAATCAATTCCTTGGAAGCTCTGTCTCTCCCTTGACCCATCCCTCATCCTGGTGTCGAGTATCTTTGCCACGCGCGTCGCTGGGGGCAGCCATGATACGTTTATACCGGCGATGGCGACTATCCACGGGGATGTCGGCATTGATATCTTTAATTTCCCAAATCAACAGATGTATTTTGACGTCGTGTGATGAGGATCAGGCAATCTAATCGCTTCATCTAGGAAATGAATTGAGATCCAGCCTCCCACATCGCGTTGCATCGCTGCGCGACACGACTACGCCAGGAACCCGATTTGTCAGCCTACTGTCCGCACAAAGTCGGCTAGGATGCCCCGGATAGACCCCTTGCTCCAAGTCAAAGCCGACGCCGATGGTATTCCTGACAATGATGCTGTCATGCGACAATACCCTTCACCTGCGGCAAATGGCCAGGACGTAACATCCTTCTACCATGACGATGATGGCAATGCGTCTCACCCGGGACAACAGCAAAGTCAAGAGCATCAGCAGCCCGGGGAACAGCCGGGCTCACACGACCCGCAAGCCCAGTCCCCAGACGAGCACCAGCAACAGGACTCGCTGCACGAGACTCGTCATCAACAACACTCGGCCCGTCCGGCAATCACGAGCGCCGAGGAATTGCAGCTTGCAGCTCAATTAAGTCAAGATATCAGGCAAGGCATGACGCCCGCCATGCTAGAACCCACTGCCGATCACGCCGTCGATGTTGGCGACCCCAACTTACGGGAAACGATGCCGGAGCAGGATAATGAGCCGCTGGGTCCTGTCGTCCAACAGCATGAAGAGAGTTCCTTGCAGCAGGAACAGCTGGGTCATCAACATAGCCAGGAATTGCCGTCCCATGATGACCAACCCCTACAACCCCAGGAGCAACACTTACATCACCATGACCGACCGCTACAGAGTACCGATCAGACCATGCACCAACATGAACAACCTGTTCAGCAACAACACAATGAGTCATTGCAACACCATGCGCATCAACCACAACATCAGTTTATCCCTAATCACCAAGAATTGCAGCAGCAGCCTCAACACCAGCTGCCGCCGACTCAAGCGCATGGGCTACCACTGCACATACAGCCCCATGGGCACCTTGGTCATCTACAACAGCATTATGGCCCAGTCATCAATGACAATACCCCCCCTCGGAAGCGATCCAAGGTTTCGCGTGCCTGCGATGAGTGCCGCCGCAAGAAGGTCAAGTGTGATGCTGCCTCGGAAAATGGCGAGGAAGCCTGTTCGAACTGCCGGCGTTCCAACATCCGTTGTCTCTTCAGCAGAATCCCCCAGAAGCGAGGCCCAAGTAAAGGGTATGTGTACCTCCAACCGCTTCATGGCGGCGACGCCTCGCCCAGCGCAATAGCTGACAGGCGTACAGCTATATTAAAGAGCTCGCAGATCGGATACATAGTATCGAGGGCAAGTTGGCAAGCGAGGGGGGCAATGTTGATGCCCTCTCAGAGCTTCTGAGCGGCGCAAGGAGAGACTCTTCCGACATGTTTTCGCCGCCAGGGCAACCTGACGAGAACAGTCGGAAACGGCCTTTCTCGAGTATATCAACCGGTGACTTCGGTACCCCTGGAGGTTCACGCCACGCGACGTGGAATCCCGAACCTCGACCCATCCAGCCCTTTCAGCCTTCCCGGCAGCCCTATTCGGCCAACGGTCTAGCTCCCCAGCCCCTGGCGAAGCCGGACACCGACAGCCCATCTCGGCCAGCAGCTGTCATGGATGGTCTTACACTTGACCTGGATCAGAACGCCACCGTTCGCGAGCTTGATGACGGTGCTTTCACCGGCTACCTCAATGTCGTGCATCAGTGTTACCCTCTACTAGCAGCTAGTAAGGACCGTGTGGAAGACCGGCTGCTCCAATGCCCGACGTTGCTCCGAGATGCATTCGTTGAAGCACTATATGGCACCATGCAGTCGTTCGTCTCGGTTCCTGGGCTATACACGAATGGGGACATCAGTTCTGCGTCGCGTTTGATCACCGAGTGGGAGTCTGATCCGTCCCCACGGACACCTATCATGAATCTGGTGCACCTTCAGACCTTAGTTCTGATGGCGATTGCTACTGACAATTATGGACCGTCATCATTGAAGGGCGAGCATGGGGGCGCTTCCAAGCCATCGGTTCTGGGGCGAGCGGTGGGCTTGGCTTATTCCATGAGACTTCACATACCAAGGAAGGAGATCGACTCGGATGTAGAGTTCGATGTAGACTCGGACGAGAACGTTGCCACCCGAGCGTGGTGGACACTCGTCATGTTAGACCGCTGGAACGCCATTAGTACGTCAAGCCCTCTGTTCATACCTAACGACAGCGTGGTGATCGTCCCTTCGCTGGAGCCGCTGCTCGGTGATGGTGTTTACCATCTTGCGCGTAAGTATCATCGCTAGAGACTCCAAGATGGGCCTCCAACTAACTTCATTAGGCCTATCGAATATACTGGGACATTTCGCTCCGGTCTCTCTAGCGCCTCCTCAGACCCTCACACCTGCCTCTGGTGCCGCACCTCTTCTAAGTTCTTTCTTCAACCTATCGATTGAACTCTTCCGCGAGGTTCTCCCGTCAACTATAGAGCCGGCTACCCATCCTATCCTGCATCTCGTGTATTGGCATTCAAGATTACTTGCCTACCTCTTCCAGACGAACTCCAAATCTGCGGACATCCTTTGGCCGTGCAAAGAGTCCGTGGCTCTCCTACTTACTAATGCGCAGGTCCTCAGCCCGCTAAATCATCATTTCTTCTGTCTGACAACATTGTCCCTACTGGAATTGGTCAAGGTGGATGCGACACGCGAGGAGGCAGACGGGCTGCTCAAGGAGCTTCTCGACTCCAACCATGCGCCGTCCACCTGGGATGGTGTTATAAGGGACCGCATCACCGAGCACTTGCGCCCTGTTACCCTACAAGCCGAATCGACAGAAGCGATGGCCAGTCAGGGCCTGCAGCATCTTGCCGACCTTGCTACCGCCACTAAGGCGAACGCGGCCAAGCCGGACAAGGACCCGGAAACACCCTTGCTAAGGACCAGCGATAACTACGAAGATGCCGGTTTCGACCCCCGAGCATTGACTCGTGGTGGCTATCTCAACGTACTCGTCGAACCTCGTCCGACAACGGCATGATAAAACGGCGGCCATTGCGCGAAAATGCCATGCGTGGTCCCGAATTCCTAGGCATGCTTGGGACGATAGACTCACTTTCGCAATACTGACCGTTCCCTGCTTACTTCGCCCTATCGTATTCGACGATATCCCCTTCCATCTGAGGGGCTGTCGGTGTATAATAGCAAGTCGACCACCATTGTCGATGTTCTTTTCTGAAGGCTGATGTTCACTTGTCGTTGTATTTAAAGCTACAGGAAGGTCTGTAGAATGATTGGAAGAGTGGCATGCACTATGTTTGTCGTGATCGAATCGTTCCCCCTCGCAACCCGTGCCCGGGTTTTCACTAGTGGACCCGACTCTTACCAGTTAAGAGGCCAAACAGAGCCGGACGTGTCCCAAGCGATGTTACATATACCCAACGTATGCCACCAGGGGCACATATCGCGGCCCCCAGTAATATAATGACTTGCGTGGGACTCGTATCCTTGAACCAGTTCCGGGAGAATTCATTGTCCTGGTTTGCACTGTCTGCAACATGTAATGACGACTCGACCAAAGAAGTGATTTGGTGTAGTGAGGAATGTTGACCCGAGTCCGACGCGCGACTCAAAATAAAAAATACCAGTAGCAGGAAACAGAACGGTGAGGCAAACTATGCTCTCATACAGTACCCAAGTATACCTAAGCATTGTTCACCCGTTTTCCTCGCGGTCCGCCCGCTTAGCTGGGTGTATATATACTACAGTTACACTCAGTTGTAAAATGCAGTACCCCATTCACCCACATTGTTGTCAAGGAGCAAGGGAAGGCTTGTGGCCCATGTGAAATGCCTGCCCCATCGACGTAACGCACTATTATAGGTCTTAGACGTCCCAAGCAGTGGACGTCTGCATCGCAAGAGAGCGTCTATATTGCTTACAATCCAGACTTTATGGGCACAGACGCTAGCTAGTCTTGGGCACGCCTGCTACGTGTGGTTAGAAACTGACTTTGAAAGGTTTTTTTTTTTTTTGGGATTAACTTACTAACTCATCGCCTTGACCTTCCCTTTCGCACCGAGCGCGAACGAGTTAGCAACGCACCACTGTCGCAACCCCCGTCGTTGGAGAAGGGAAAAAGGGAGGAAAACCCGGCTCAGTAGAATACCATACAATTTGCCGTGTTTGGCCGGCTGGAATTTTTCTTCCCGTCTCCAAGACAGGATACGCCCCCTTAGCTGGGGAGGTAGGCCTTACACCACATCGGCTGCGTTGGGACCCACCCGTTCGTGCATTTGGAAATTCGCGACGCCCGCTGTAGGGACATGCGTTTTATGCGAAATACATATAGCCATTGGACGTAGCGGCGCCTGTACGCAGTGAGTAACAGGCGGGACCCCCTACTTTCCATTGAGGGGGACTGAGGAACTTTAACGCTAGTGCGTACGGACCAGCCAGTCGAGATTAAGCATGAAATAAATATATGTCGTGGGCGACATTAGATGCCGACCGCAATGGCTATTGCCATTCGATGTATTCAGGGCAAGATATCTAGACAAGGAAGTCCGTGACATGACTCTGTATGAACACACTCCCCCAACAAAAAAAGCATAAAAAATATAAAAAATCACGCTCTCATGACGCATGGCGCCTTCCATAACCGATGAGCTTCCTCGTCTATGTCTAGGTAGTATGTGCATGATAAGAGCGGCGCAACAGCGCCATTCTAGTTTCCCAGCGAACCGTCTATCTGAAAACTTGTAGCAAACGCGGGTGTCCAGTGAGAAAAATATGTACTATATGGGAAGAACTCTCAGCGAAACAGTCAGGTGACCGTACTCAACAACGTATAGACGAAAGACCGAATGAACGCCTTCAAGCCGGCGCCGGAGAATCGTGTTGCCCGTGTGAAGAAGTCTAATAACGCTATCCGGCACCCTCTTTTCCGGGGCGATCCGCGCCTTTCGGTAAATCCAGTATCTACCAGCCCGAGGCCGAGGGGGTATGTTTAAATGTGTGAGCGATATATACGGCGGATGGTGCGTCTCGAAAGAAGCCTGAAATAGAGCGTAAAAAGAACAGGAAGCGCGACTCGAAGATCGTCCAAGGATTCGGCCCCAGGGCTAGACGGTGCAATATCCCGCATTGTCGCCTCGTTTGCCTGGTGGAAATCCGCATGGGATTTGAACAAAGGGCGTAGAAGCTATAAGTCCCAAAGGGATGAGGCGACTGGGTCGGGTGATTGGGTTATCCCATCGTTGAAATTACTCATGCTCCAAAGTGCGTCGTCGTCCGCGAGGGGGAAGGCGGACGTCGAATCATCCAAGGACGTGGTGGAAGTGGTGAGAAACTTGCTGGCAGCGGCAGTGCCTTTGAACTCATCGTAATCCAAATTTGCCAAGTCGCATCCCACCAGCATGGCCGCTTGGCTCTGCGGCATGTTCAAGAAGCTGCTAGTCCCACCGGTACGGAAGCCGTCCATATGAGAATCGCTAAACGCGGACATGAAGTCCTCCGTCTCGGACACGTCGCCCGAGTTCGAGGTTAGTGTCGGTTCTGCAGAGCCCGCAGGATCGAATCCACTGTATGACTGGGCTTGGCCAAAACTTGAAGGTGCATAGTTATCCCCGTTCATTTCCAGCCCATCGTATTGGGTCCAGTCAACCGAGGCAGCGCTCAGGCCCGCACTGAAAATAGGCGGGTCCTGATCCGAGAGACCAGGGAACATGTCGAAGGACGGTGCGTACTCGGGATACTGAATGCTGGACAGATCAAGAGGGGGCAACTGGCCGTTGAGCTGCTGAAATGACAAGCCAGGAGACAATTGGCCTGATTCGGCATGATCCGACGAAGAGCGCGACAGAGCGGCCCGCGGCCTGCCGCTCTCAATATGATGAATGCCATCAACGGATTTACCTCCCAAGCTACTTGAGCTGCTGGTGCTATGCAGAGAAGCACCGCGGGTTAACGAGTAAGGACCACATTTTTGAGACGCCTTGGTGAGTTTATGCACGGGCTTGTGATGGCCGTGCTCGTCAAAACTAAGCATGGGTTCGGAATGCGTAGTATTCGCACGCCGGCGCCGAGTTATCGGTTTGGATTTGTTGGCGAGTTGGGTTTCCTGATCGGATTCCGACTCCGCTACCGTATCAAGCGCAGGTTCCTTCTTGTGTGAACACGTGCAGCGTCCCCCATGGTTGCAACAGCAGCTGTCTGAGCCATCATCATCATCAAGTCAGATAATTGAGTTACTATGACAAGGCGCCATAGGCCAGGGCGGTGAGCTCACCCTTGTGTCCGTCCACGGTAGGTTGCAGGTGTGCGCATTTATGAGTCTTCTCACCACAGTCGCATTTAACGTGCGACGAGCGTGACTTGCGCATGGCGCGGCAATGATGGCATTGCGAAACTGGCCGACCTTTCTTGTTGATATGCTGTAGGGGACGGTCTGTACGAACAGCATTAGCAAACTTGACATGACATAGTGGTGCGCCGACCTGGTATTGCTTGCTGGCTTGCTTGCTCTGTTGGTTGTGGTTGTGGAAAGAGTGGGGGGTTGTGTGTGTACGACTTCGAACTATAACCATGCGCGTCTTAGGTGGAAGGCAATTCGGCCGCTTATTGGAGGGGAGGCGTTACAATGCAGCGAAGTGGCAGCCAACAGAACTACATCATCCATATACTGGCAAGGCAGAGGCAAGATGCGGCAGTAATCACTCACCTGCATGTTGACAATTACTGACTCGATGGCCCCGGACGCAGGCCTCACAGGCCCATTTCTCGCCGTCGATCAACATGGTACGGGCGAAGCAATGTGATTGCCAGAATGTGCGCGGATTTGTTCGTTCTCCTGCTGTGTCCAGTGTCAAGGGCCCCTGCGAGCAGTTAAGGATTAGAAAATCCGATCAGTCCAAACTCTTGAGGCGAGTCTGTCGGCGGGTCCTGGCTTCAAGCCCAGCCGCAAGCTCGAAGGTCTGATGCTCGAGGGGCGAAATATATAAAAATAGTCTAAGTTGTCTTGAGAGAGATACGAGGCGACAGTTGCGACGAGGACCGGGCCGAACAGGATGAGAGCTTTTTTTTGGGTGAAGCGTTATGTATGCATCTCCATGGATATATCTTTAAAGGGGGACCAAGAGTCGAACTGCGGCTGAGCCAGCAACTATAGAGGACGATAATTCCAAGTCGGCGGTCGAGTTAATACACCAAAGAGAACCAAATGCCGCTGAGTCTAAGGCGAAAAGGGCTTGAACGTCGAGATAAAGTTGAGTGGAAGTTGCCTATCTGTAACGTTAATGCTCGAGTTCTCCCTTTGCTGCCCGGGTTGCTTGGTCGTAGTGGCCTTCGTTTGTTGACTTTGCCTCCTGCTATTATCGGCGGCGGTGGATGTGCTTCCTGTCGCACGCAACAAGAAAGGGAAATTGACCCTAGTGAAAGCTGAAAGGTGTTTGACCGATGAATTAAAAAGGTTGGAAATGCGAGACAGGATGGGTTGAACGATTTGAGTCGGCCCTCAGTGTTCTGAAGGGCTGCTTTTGGTCTGGTGGGCGCTAATAGGTACCTAAGCACAAAGCCTATGTACTTAGGCAATACTAAGGGCACTAGCAATGGGCCCTTGGGACCATCGCGCGCGGCTTACTGGACTGGGAAAGTGTCTCTTCTTGTTTCTTGCGTCAGTTCTTCGGCGTCTTCGAAGGCCTGCGATTACATCCCTAACTTAGTATGTAATAAACTTACCTAAGAATTACCTAGGGCATGCGTGCACCTTCTCCGGCGCGTATACAAGAGAACGTAAAGAAACAAAAAGAGAAGACGTCCTCTATGAGAGATACTTTAGTCAGTCAGTACTAGTATTTGGCCTAATGGGGTAGGCTCATAATTTAGGCAGGTACTTACGTAGTAGTACGTATAAAAGTAAGTACCTCAAAGTATGCACAGTCTAAGAGTTCTCTACCACCCCTACAGGGGCGGATGGGTATTTCGGTAGCCCTAACTGAGTATATACCTGTATGTAGGCAAGTAGGTAGAAGTACGTAGTTGGGCTTCGCAGACTGGCATGCGTTTCGGTGGATCTGCCAGTGGGCCACCAGTCCCTACGTAGGGGTATTCAACGTTGTTGCGCCTCAAAACAACATGGAGTATACCTCGAATTGTAGTGCTCGCAAAATAGTCAGTGAAATCCTACAACTTTCGAATATATCTGAAAGGCGAGCGGTTCCGCGAGTTGGCTATGGGCAAGCCGGGTAATAGGGGAGAATGTATTCTGTGGAGCAGATGTATAGATCAATAAATCGGAGAGAAGCGAGCACGCGGAGAAACAGAGGCAATCAGGCCGAGGAAGAGCGGGAGCCCTTCTTTTATCCTACGTATCATATGCTAGTTAATTATGTATTTGTGCAACCAGTACATATAGCACCTATGGCACATGCGATGAATACTGGGGCCCAAGGACGCGGGAGAAGAAACGGCTTCCCTGCTCTGATGATATGTACCTAGCGATTTACTCCAGGTTGTGCTTGCCAACCTGGAGCTAGTCGGTGGGATGGCTGGATGGACGAGAAGAAATCAGAGAAGCCACAGGTTTTGGGCAGGCCGTGGATGGGGGGTTCGCCCCCCGTGTCAATGGACGGACGACCGGGTGCCCAGAGTGGGAAGCGTGGGTTCCCCAAGTTGATGCAGTTATGGTTGGCTGGCCTAGTTTTGGTAGTTAATTCCAACTTCTCATAAGAACCAGATGCATCCTGCTTGATGAGATCTTTGCGTACTAGGTAGATAATCGCCGGTTCGCTTGAGGGTTGTCTTGCCCGTATTAGAAAAGACGTGCATATCGCATGGTCACGCCTCCGTAAGCGCTCAATGGAGGCCACCGCATACATTTCCGCATGCACGCGGAAATCTCAAGGTAGGTCGCGGTAACAGATGATTCAAACCAGACCGCATAAGCCGACCGGGGTGATTACTAACATTGGGGGTTCAATCGTGGTTGGCATCACTCAACTTGACCTCCCAACTTACACCACAGTAGACAGGCATAGGCACCCTATTCTACCTAAGTGCCTACATAGAGGCTACGTTCTGGAAGCATACCTGCATCGGTAGGATCAACAGGTAAATAACCTCATCAAGAGAGATACTCTCATGTGGGGCTGGGTACTGTCTGTAACAGGTAGGTATGTCAGTATGAAGCACCTAACTACATTCATACGCAAGCTCGCAAGGTGAGCATTGCGTGCCGAAGCAAGGCGGAAAATGTATGTTCTTACGGGTGTTATTTCGCGACGAGAATTTGGAAATGTGCGACGGCCTGGGTTTTCCGATCACCGGCTCGTCAACAGCCGTCCCGATCAGCCCCGGCTCAACTTCAGTCTTTCCTGTACGGACCCTATATTCGTGTACGGAAACCCCATTTCCATATGGGCCAAGGAATATACATCCAAGTGGTAGATTAGAATAGGACAAGCGCCCCAAACAGCTGTGCCGTTGAAGAACAAGGGTTCGGTATTATATCCATTGTCGTATTGGTACCTTACCAAGGAGGTATAGAGACCTTGCATGTGGGTGATGTCTGGAGCTACACAGGTATGTACCAAGCACATGTAGGCACTCTGATAGGTAGGTCGCCGGCGTAGGTGCGATACTTGGTTGTAGGCAGATGCAGCAGGTCCACAACCAGAGTGCATTCCTTTCCTACTATTTGCAGCCAGTGCGAACTCAATTAGAAGATGAGCACCGCAAGAAAACATAGGTCAGCGAGATCCACGGCCAACAGCCAGAAACGCCTGCCCTATACATACTTTATTGGCCGCGGTGCAGTACATACTCCAAGAGCCTTCTGTTTTATCTTACGACTGTTCGTACCTAATCCTCCAGGGAGATGCCAGTATCATCACTCTTGCTGTCAACCACTCGCACATAGCCTTAGGCGGAACTGACGTGGACGCCTGGCGGACATTGCAAGGCGCCTTGGCTCATCCATTTCTGAGACAGATTGCCCGCTCGGATGTTACAGTGATAAGCTGCACCAGCGTAACGACAAGATGGGAGTAGGCTAGATAGGAGCCGTTGTATTGGGTCTTGAGGCATCCCGTTGCGCATCAGATTCGCGTCGTGATCAACGGATACAAGGCGATTGGGCGGAGGAGGAGTTTGTGAAGTCCGGTTCGACATTGGACAGAAACTTTGAGACCGTTTACAAGAAAGCGTTCACCTCTTGCGTCCTATGTTCACCGGAGCTTTATGCAAGACTATTTACTCAATTTAACGAGGACCAGCGGCTATATGGCTTATGACATCGACTGCTAAACCTCTTGGGTCCGATGCAAGAGACTCGGAAAGGGGCTTGCTCTCTGTACATTATATCGGTTAGCGGATTTGCCCCCTTCGGTGGATTCGGGACGCCCTGCTTTATATATCATTATTCCCTTACCCTTACCGTCGGGTCATTTCGTAGGATCGGCTGCCTCGGTCCAACATGGGACATTTATCCGGTAAGGCGAGCGTTCACTCGATGGGAATTTCCCCTTTGTAACAACGGTGTCCTTCGACTATATATCATATTATGTAACAGCGGCTCAAGGGAGCAGAGAACGCTAGGAGGCAGGTTGCTAGTCAGCTTGCTAGATACGACACATAGTCCAAATGCACCATACATTTCAAGGCGCTGTGCGTACCTGGCTGATATTTCCTTTCTCCGTAGCCGCGGTTCACGAAGGCGAGCGAGTTATTCCCACCACCCCGAATCGCTAATCATACCACCCCTAAACGCTTTCTGGCAACCCCACCGTTAATCACCTTCAGCCCCATACAAACTAAATAGTAACTAGGCCAAGGCAGGCACTTCTGCCATAACACCACTACCGACAACATCACGACTTACGACACCACAACTACCGCAATATTAGAGCCATATACTTAAATGGGGGGCCTCTCGCCGACCCCAAACCCCCCGGGCCTAACCCTAACTCTAATCCTAACCCTGACCCTAACCGCAAAACCCTAACCATTAACCTTAACCTAACGGCTACGGTTGCGGTCGCTGGCCGTATATTAAGGTCCGAAGTACTTCTTGAAAGTTTTGAAAGCTTAATACAGGTGATCTTTCCGAGAAGATGCTAATCATCGGTAGAGTTGCTAAAAGGAGTTTAGGGGTGGTATGATTAACGATTTGGGGAGGTGGAAATAACTGGCTCGCAAGTTGGCGCCAGCGCCGGGGGGTGATATGTACCTATGTATGTTTTGACAAACGAAACGCGACAGTGTCCATGTATAACTCGAAGGGTGTTTTCAGTGAGCTACCTCCAACTCCCAACAAAATTACCTAAACAGCTATTATGCATACTCATTTTATATGCAGAAATACCTCCATCAATTCCGTGGCTGCTTCCAACCACTGTTAAAGCAGCGCTTCATACTATCCTTATTGTAACAGCACTAACGTAACTAAGAAACCCCCAGGAACGGCATATTAGTCCTTAAATACCGCCAGCCTTTAGCAGCGGCGAAAAAAAAGCAGAAGGCGTTGTTTCTTACAGCTTCAACTGAGTTAAAATCGCGTTAGTTACGATAAAATAGTAAGCTAGTAAAGCTTACGATAATTGTTACTGTTGTTGATGTTATTTCCGATACAAATTGTATGGGAAGCTACATCGTAACCGTATTTGGGAAATAGTGGGCGGATGGAGGTAACCGACCGAAAATAACCCCTGGGAGTGGGATGTATTTGGTACACGAAGATCATGTCTTTTTTACACTGCAGCTCAAATAAGCCTCTTGCAAACGAAGCTTTAACTGCAAAAGATGCGTATGCACGCACTTATCACCAACATACCTAGGTACCTAGGTACGAAGCACTTCGTGCCTCGGTACATGTAAGGTTAGGGGCATTATCTTCGTGGGCATTGTGTGCAATGCGTTTCTCCGTATGCAAAATATACACACTTGCATATCTGACTTCCACATCGGCAGCAGGGAATTAGGCGAAGAAAAAATTTTCCCGTCCTCAAACCTGTCTCCAAACACAAGGCGTACGAAATGCAGGTTGCCCACCTTTCTGATTTCGCAGAGTGGCTAGGTTCGCATCGCGTTGTATTTTTCTCTTTTCTCTTTTCGCTTCCTTTCGCTCTCCCGTTTTGTTATGAGCACTCCAGCTCCCACAGTAATCGAATTTCTCAGTTTCAACAACCATTCCACCCAAAATCGTTTCATCAACGTGCCATCCCGCCTCTTATTTCGGGTTTGCGACCCAGGTTGTTGAAATGGAACGAGAGCCCGTTGTCAGACGCCGCTTCCCTGGGAGTCCATGTCAGCCGGGACATAGAGAGTCGACAGCATACTTGACCCGAAGGCTTTGAGGCGTATCTACCCACGGTAGACGAAAGTCTGCCCCTTCAAACCGTATTTAGAGGCGAAATGACAGGTCTGGCTTCGCCGCCTACAGGCCACAGCCTGGGCGTGAAGCCATGAGTCGCCCTTCTCTGCGTAATTTAGATGAGTTATCTGAGGGACCACTGATGAGTGGACTCAACATGTTCAATCATCTTAGATATCAGCCGCTTCCCCGCGTACTCACCTAGACAGAGCAATTGGTCCTCGGTCACTACTACGATGATGCAATCTCTGCTGGTGACGTCGCATTCATAGTCAGAGGGTCGTCGAGAAAAGGCATTTCTATCTCAACTAGATGCTCCAATCACCTTCTACCTCATGCTGCAACCCACCTCCGTTCTTGTGCGCACCGATCGCATGAAGGACGTCTACTCGGCTGCGGAATCCGAAATTGGAAAGGCCGTGCAAGGCGCTCCCCTTTGTTACAGGCTTGGAGCGCAGGCTGTAGGTCTGATTATTGTCCAATGATCTGTCTTTGCACGAACAGTTTCCGGAATGAGTACAACCTCGGATCCCGTCATACGTTTTGGGGTCTTCTATCCGATTTCCACAAGCTCGACCTCGCTTGATCCCCGTGCCTAGGAAAGGACAGTCAAAACGGCCAGCTCAGAAAGGTAGCATTTCTATGGCTCGAAAAGCTGACATACGCTGTCATTGCATCTAACTATCACATGGATCTCGGTCACCGAGTTTGCAGTGTGCCACTTTGCAGCTCGGTCGTTCCGTCCTCAACTGCCCTCTTACCAGTCAGCGAGGCGCTGTTGGTGGACACCCCGATCATTCTCCCACAGAGTCCCCTCTCAGTACGGTGAGCGTACGACCGCGCGTAGGAGTATCTGCTCGTTGCAGGATATCGTCTACAAAGATGCCTACCCTCTACGCCAGAAATAGCATCGCGCAAAGCATTGAAGGCACAAGCGTGCTCCGCTTTCAGCCATACGCTTTTACTACGCACAAACACCAACCCGTCTATACGACGTTAGTTTGAATGCTGAGGTCGCGGTTGCATGGCGCGGTGCGACGATATTGCTGCTCCTCACGGCCTGCGCTTCGCTGATTGGACCCCCACTTCTCCATGACTTTTTGCGCGCCTACATTCCGCCAAAACATGTCGTATTAATTATCCTCCACTCCGTCCATCTCCCATTTCAACCAATCTCTCGGTGTTGCAAGAGCATCAGCATGCCACCGTCACCGCCGTGGGCTCTTCCCTCTCCACAATGGTGACATTTGGTGGGTGCTTCTATCCCGTTTGCTGGTAACCGGGCTTGACACAAATTCATATACATGAACGGTACTTGTGCAAGCGCACAGTCCTTTACGGCTACCTCTGTCGCTTACAGGTCTTACCTGGATGGCTCTGTGCACCTGTCCTTCACTGAATGGGAATCTGGACTGTCTCGAGTAATCATCAGCCAATGCGTGTGTTTATGGAGGTAAGAAATCCTGCCCGAAATAGATTGCCCTCTGTTTATTTCATGCCAGCAATACGTACTGCACGTATATCGGCATTCACTGTCTGAAACTGTCGACGTGAGTGTTTTCGCTCCTGGCAAAGATGGAAACTGCACCCGTTGCTGGGCGCCCGGATTTGAGAAATCGTTTTGAATTTCATTGACATTCCGGGAATCAGTAGAGGTTACATTAGTTCTTGTTAGCAATGACCGCAATGGGCAATCAGAGGGTGAGATCGAAGTTGATAAATTAATACAAGTCTACATCTTACAGCTCATCCGCGTAACATATTACAAATTACTTAGGTTAATTTCTATTTTTAGAAATTATTTTAAATCAATGTTTACGGACATAAATAAATACTTATATTGAAGAACAGTAATATTAAAGGTTTAAGTACTAACAAGTATATACAATTTATTTTTATATTAAACTATTTTAAAATATGCGCATATTAATATATATTTTTTTATTTTCACGCTTCGAATTTTAAAACCTTTACAATTTAAATATTGGGAATAAAATAAGTATTAAAAATGTGCGTTAAGAATACGAAAATTTACTTTATTTAATTTAGACATTTACAACTTGCCTTTAATATATGAGTAAAATTTTTTAAAAAATAATTAAATGTCGTATTTTAATAACGAAGTAATAATATCTAAATTGGAATTATGCGCTAAAACGGTTTATTTTAAACGATATTACTAAAGTTATTAATACTTTAATAAAAATTTATATTAAAATATTACTATACAAAAATATGTTTTTAAATCAACACTAAATTCTTAAAATATGTAATGTTATAAATGCGTTTAATATAAGCTACTATATATATATATAAACTTTTTGATGATTTTAAATTTAAATTTAAATTTAAATTACTATACTTAAATGCAATTTCAAAATATAACTTACTTTAATTTTTCTAGTTTTAAAAATACAAAGTCCATTCCTAGTATAAAGATAATAATATATTTATTGGTCGTATTATTATAGAACAAGTTTTTTAAATATAATTTATATCTGAAAAATTGTCTTTAGCATATAATTTTAGAAGTTATTATAATTATCCTATAACTATTACAATATTAAAACCTATAAAGTTCGAAATATTTTACAAACTATAATAGCGCATTATATAAACATAACAATTAGCTATAATATTGTAAGAAGTAATATAATATTAAACAATGTATTTAATAATATTTTAAAATACGAGTTTTATATATTATGTTAAAATTTTAAAAATGTTTTCAAATAACGTTTATAAAAAACGAATATTTTGTATATAATTTTTAATACTTCTATTGATTTAATTCTAACAAGAAATTTCATATACATTTAAAAATTGCTTTTGAACTACAAATAATAATATTTTTATTGTTAAAAAAATAAGTTATTAATGTATTTAAAAGATATAAAATTATATTTCGAAAATCAGTACAAAGCTATATAAATATTATAGATTAAAAATTACATTTTGTTATTGAGCTTTATTTAATCGATTTAAGTATTTTTGTACACTTTTTTCCGAGTTCGACTTAAATTAATATTTAAATTTAAGATTTTTTAAAAGCTTTAGCTGTAGCTCCGTCTATAGCGCTACGCTAATCGCCAAAATAAAGCCTGATTTTAGTAAGATAAACGAAAATCGGCGTGCTAGTTCACTATATATAGACCTGCTAAAATAATGCCTAGGTTTGTCACATTGCAGCGTTTTGTAACAAATCGTGTAATCTTTTTTATTAAACCTTAACATAGTAATAATAGCTATATTATATAAAATGTAGTTAATAGTATAAAATATAAAAATTTATTATTTTTTAAAATGGACGTACTTTAGTATAAATAGTTTATCATCAAAATATATAATAATAAAAACAAAAATGCAAACATATATTTAAAGTATCTAATATATTTCAAAATTAAACAAATATAACTTAAAATATTAAAAACAATTAAACATCAGTTGTTAAAAGCAAAAAATATTAGCTAGTTACTAGATATTATTATTACTTAGCGTCGAAAATTCAACATATTTAAGTACATAGGAGATTATTATTTTTTAAAAAAATTACTAATCTATTAATATTTATATATAGTTTTTTAAAAAAATCGAAAACGTTTAATTATGTTTTAAAATAAAATTTAATTAAAATATTTTCAATTTATAAATAAAATGAAGGCATGGTATAACTAAATATATTACTATGTAATCTAAGCAGAACAATATATATAGCGTTAAATTTAATATATATATATATATATATTGAAATAGAGTAAAAGAGAATTGGTTCTGATCAGTGCAAGTGTATAAGCTATGTCACGATCTGAAAAAGAATTACCAAAACAAAGAACTTAAACCGATTATATTAATAGTGTTGAATCTCGATGATTGAAGTATTGAAAAAAAAAACATAATAAGTAGTAATCGTGATTGTGTTCATTGTTGTTCGCCTTAGGGTTAAACCTATAACGAAAAAGAACTCCTTAATATATATACGAGATCTTAACTTTTTAATTAGCCGAGGCTGATTATAGACGTAATATTATACCCCATTTAAATATACATCAAAAGACCAAATGGATTCGTGCGCCCCCATTAATTCACTCCCTTTTTATATTAGACCTATAACTTGAATAATTTATTTCTTTATTAAAATGTATGTAATTAAGAAATTATATATATTATTTTGAAGCTTTAAAACTGCTTTTAAAATCGTATATATTAATTTCGGGCGAGATAAACGGCGTTCAATTTATTAGAGAATAATTTAATAAGCTTTATTATAAAGCTAAAATCAAAATATAAGTACGCGTTTTTAATTATTTGGAACGTACGATAACGGTTTTTTTATTATTAAGTAAATATTCGAATTCGAGCTTAATTTCGTAAATTTTATGTTTTAAAACGTAACAAAGATATTTGATTAGATTTAAATCGAGCGAATATGGTAATTATTCAAGTATTTAAATACCGTATTTTTCGAAAAATTCTTTGACGGCGGCAGCTTTATATATTGAAATATTATTTTGGATAAAGAGATTACCACATTTATAAAAAGAAAAAAGACCTCGTTCGAAGATTTCGATATAATGCCGGGAAATTATTTTTTACCGGGCGAATCCGTATTTCTTTCGTAAAGGACGATAAGAAAAAAACCGTTTTCGCCTTTTCGTTATTATATTATTTTCTAAATCATAATAAAAAAACGTAATTTTCCGTAATTTTTCGAATTAATTAAGATTTTTTATAACGTTTTAACAATAATCGAAATATTTATTAATTCGAGCAGCCGAATATGTTTTGTATAAGGTATATATTAAAATAAAATATTAATAAACAGTATTTCTGGTTATTTTATTTAAGAGTTGTTTTTATCAAAACGTAACCGTTTAAATATATAAGCAGCCGTTAAGTTAATCTTTTTCGTAATACGTTATTTTCTTAATGTAAGCTCGGAGAAAAAACGTTTTATCGTTAATGCGTTAATATTAATATCCGTTTTGTTTTTGAGCTTACGATACGGATCTCGAAAATAACGACAGCCTAATTAATAAAAATGCGAAATTAAACGACCTTAAGTTAAATGTTAACGGTATCCTCGTAATAAGTTATAGACCGTTCTATAAGTTATAAAACGTTAAAATTGTTCTCCGATATGCTGACGGTTAATCTTCATAACTTCGGCTACTCGGGTCTAAGTTGTACCTACAGTTACAGTTCCAACCATAAAGGCCCGAGCTTCCGGACTGAATTCCTAATTAGGCCGACGGTCGGCGACAAAAATGGAAGCAGCTTCATCCAAATCCACATAGTAGTTGTTATGTTATTGGATTAAGAAAATATAAATGGGTGGAATATAGGTCGGGATTTTGGAACGGGGTTGTCCGAACGCACGGGTTTATTTGGTCGATTAGTGTATATATATATATTATAGTAATAAAGTATTGAAAAAACTTATTAATTTACAAAATAATAATATTATTATATTTTATAATAACGAAAAACAAAATTATTATATTTTACGTTGTTATAATACAATATTAATAATTAATATCATAACTTTTACATAAAACTATAATAATAGTATATAATATATATTCGCAAAGAAATTATATTAATAATTTAATAACTAGTGGTTTAATTATTTATAAAATATATGTGGTACGGATTTATATTAATACAAATATCGTACAAACTAAAATAATAAAATAAAGTAATTACATTTCGTACCATTAAAGACATTTTAAATAACATATTTACATTATAAATTAATAGCATTTAAATTAAAATAATATCGAACGCATGTTGTTTAAATAAATTTACTACATATTTCTTAAAAATTAAAAGTATTATAAAATTAATTTTTATTAAATATAATTTGTTTCTATAAATTCATTTTTATTTTGATTCTAAACAGATATAAATTTCGTAACTTGTTTATATAAGTTCAATCGTTTTTTGCCATCGGCCTTAGTTCGAGTCGCAATATAATTTCTTTTTTTTTTGAATATTTATTTATAAAGGTTTTTGTTCCTAATAAGCCTTATTTTTATTATAATTAATTATATTATTAACTGAAAGTTTTGTAATCACTTTAATCAAAAGCAAAATTTAGATATTTTGTTTATTTATATTATTAAATTTAATTTTAAAGTGATGCTATATACACAGTATTGCGAAAATAGCACAAAATAATAAATATTTGCAAAATTAGTTACCATAACAAATATATTAAAAAATGTCCCCGTTATGATGGTGTTGGCATTTCGATTAATATTTTATATTATATTTAGTGAAAATCCGTTAAATTATAAGATAACCGATATTAAAAAGGTTTTGTAGCTTTAATAACAGATAAAAGAAAGTCTAATGTATAAATTACGCGATATTAACGAAAATAATCTTTTTTCTATGCGACATTAAGAGTGTTTTTTTATAAAAAAGAACCTAAATTATTAATTGCGAGTTTTAATCGATAGAAGAATTAAACGAATAAAACGTATAAAGATTAAAGTTATTATAACCGCATTACTTGTTAATTCTTTTAATTGATGTATCTCTAAGAACCTTAATTAAAGGATTGTTATTAGCGATCTCGGCGTTATTAATGAATTTTTAATAGATATTAAGCATTTATAAGAATTTTCGAAATTTAAGTACTTTTTAAATTTGATTAGATATTAAAGAAATCCGGTGTTTTTTTTCATATATTAAAAAGTATTTCGTACGTAATTTCGGTTTTTTATTTGTATATTATTTTAACTTATATAAGCTTTAATAATATTTGCAGTTCATTTAAGATAAAAAATATAAAATATAAAATAAAAGTTAACTTTTAATAAAATTTTTAACCGGTAATTATGTTTTAAGATTTTTTAGAGATTGTATATAGGTTGATATATTTAAAATCAAAAACTTTATTAGGAGTTTTATTTTAATATTTTTATAACGAAATAAACTTTTAATTTTTTAAATTTCAATATTTATTTATTTATTTTTTAATATAATATCTTGAGTTATTTTAATACATATATTATTTTAATAATAATAGGTGTTTTGTATATATATTTATTAATATTAAATTTAAATCCGAATTTAATATTTCTTGGTTTTATTTTATAATGTTCGTAATAATCAATACAATAACTTAGCTATATAATCAGTAATTTTTAACTGAATAGTATTATTAAAGATTAATAAAATATTATAAATAAATTTTCGAGGTTTGGTTTCATTCTTGTATTTATTCGTAACTTTACAATTTAAAGATATTAAATAATTTATAATATAAATCGATTTACGTTATAAATGTTTAATAGAATATTAAAATAAACTTAATTTCTATGTTAAAAAACCTTTATATAGTAATACGTATATAGTAATTTTTAATATATATATATATATATTATTTATTTGCTATTAGTAGTATTTAATTATATAAAAAAAGAAGAATTTGCAACTTTATTAAGTATTATTAAAATATTATTATAGTATATTTTTATATGCTAAATCTTACAATAAAAGACCTTTAATAATAAAATATATAATATCCGAATTGTATATTTTTTTAGAGAAATCGATATCAGTTGAAATTTGTTATAAAATTTAAAATCGTTATTTTTAGCCTTATTTTAAATATTCTACTATTATTATATCCTTTAATTTCTTTTTAAAAAATTCGTTAAAACTATTTTAATGGTTTTGAAAATCTTAAATATTTATATAATTAATATTTATATATATAACTTATTAAGTTTATTATATAATTTTTAAAAATTTATTAATTTTTTAATACAATATGATTAAATCTTTTGCTATTTTAGTATATATTTTAATATATAAATCGTATAGTTGTAAATTGTCGTATATATAAATATTATTTAAGGTAATATCAAAATTATATAATTAACTTTAACTATTTTGGGCTTATAATTTCATTATTTGCTCAAGGTATTCGTTTTGCTGTTTTTAAGCCTTTTTATACATAATAACGAAATCGAAATTTGCTGTTTTTTACCTATTGTAATTACCGTTTTATAATCGTTTTGGTCGTAATAAAATTGATAAAAATTTAATAATTCGTATAAATTTTAATTTAAAACACACTTCTTTTAAGAAGATATTTATATTTGTAAAAATAGTATATTAAGTATTATAAAATTATATTTTTAAATACCTTAATTAAGTTCAATTTGTTAAAATTTATATAAACGAATATAATAAAATATAATTTGTTTTAATTATTTTATTATTCGATTATTACATATAATAGATTATCCGAAGTATTAAATTTTAATTCAACGGAACGTATTAAATCGCATAGACTTAATCTTAATTCGTTAATAATCTTATCTTTAATATCTTAAAACGAGTTTAGCGTTTATATTATTTATCTAATTTTTTTCTTTTTTAAAAACTATTTAAAGGTATAATAATTTTGATAAAATATAACGTACAACACAAGCTCGCGACTTACACAAGCTCGCAACTCGTTTTTGGGCACGTCGCAATAACAAATTCAAATTAATTCAAATTAATCGGATTTTTTATCGCTGGTCGCCTCTATATCCTCTTTGCAAATACGCGCATTATATCTCGACTTATCGCAAACGCCACATTTCCGTTCTTTCGTCTAAGCCCTTTTGCGATAATTACTTTTAACTGCTATTAACGGCAATTATAATGATTATCTTTTTTCGTAATTATGAAAATATATATTTCTCTTGTAGTAAATATTTTTCTTTTTTAAAGCGGCTTAGTTTTGATTTTTTAACGTTTATTAAGAATATAATTCGTTTCGCGCAAATAACGGTTTTCTTTTTCCAAAAAAATAACTTTATACAAAAGCATTAAGTTACTTTCTATTAAAATATTAACCAATTTAATTATATTCATTTTTGAATTATCTTAATAGGTTTTAATCTTCTTTTATACATAACGTTTTTACCGAATCGAATTAATAATATTTCTAAGAGTTTTTATAAATAGAAAAATAAGGTAATTAATAAAAATAAACGGCAAAATAATCGGTATAAGTATAATTAGAATTTTTAATTAAGAAAAAACGCAATAAAGATCAAATAAAACAAATCCCGCTTTTACGAATCCGGATTTAATATTATCGGTTATTATAATAACTTTAAGTTTATTACGAAACCCGGCAATAAAATCTTTTTTAGTAATATAAATAATATATCGCCGTATTAAATTTTTGATATAAAACGAATATGTACGTTTCAATACGAAAAAATAAAATACGTCGAAAGGTTAAAACCGAAAAAAAGCAGATATATAAAGTAAAATAATATCGTTAATTTAATAATATTTTTCGAATTTAATGAAATAATAACTTTCGTAATCGTTAAAAACAAAAAGGCGTTTCGTACTTTTAATGCGCGCTTTAATATATTTATTAAAATACTTAATTTATTTATTATTTAACCGTTTTCGTTTATAGTAAATATTAAATCAAATAAAAAATAGATTATTAGTAAATTAGCGAAAGAAATTAATTTTTCCCGATAAAAATAATAAATAAGAGTTAAACCCAGCCTTACAATTTAACAATTTATATTATCGTAAACCATTTCCGATTTTCTTACTAAGTTTATTAAAAAATGTTTTGTTTTTTAACGTTAATAATAATTATATTTACTAATATAAAAAACCTTATTAAATATTTCGTTTCGTCGAAGTTATAAACATTTTCTTTTATAATACCGTATATTGCGATTAAAATCCGGATAAATTTAAATTATTTTCGAAATATTATTAAAGTTTTAAATAAAATTTTTTAAAAATTTGTCATTTGATTTAACCGCGTTTCGAACTTTTTTTACCGTTTAACAAAATTAAATACTTAATTAACTTTAACGCGTTCCGTAACGTATTACGTAAGCAATAAATTCGCTATATCTTTAATGTATTAACGCCGGATAGAAAACGTTTACGCATCTAGGTTAAGAATCCGTTCGACGGTCGATTTTTTTGCGGTCGGCGTTAATTTTCGCAAATTAGAAATAATATCGATTCGGGCGCGTTTACCGTAATATCGGGCTTTTAAGGTCGCTTTAACGATATTATATATCGTATTAAACCTTTTATAACTAAATTTCGGGATACGTTTTTTCATTTCAATAAATAAATATATTTTTATTTCTTTTATAAGATGTTTTATATTATTAATATTAAATAATATATATCTAAAATTAATAATCGAAATACAAAAAAAATAAGTTGCGAACTTATTTAAATAAGAAACTTATATAATACGTTAAGCTAAATTTCTTTTAATAGTTAATACATTCGAAAAATATTTATATTTCTTTAATTATACTTTACGTTTATTATTTTAATTTGCAAAATACTTAAGATTAAGCGAAGGGTTAAAGCTGTATACGTTATTTGGCGGCAGGGATTAATTAAGAAAAGATATATTCCGATCGGTAAAAAATTGATAAAAATAACGGACGGTATAGGTAAAACATGGGTTAAATTCTTGCTTAAAATAATATGTACGGATAATATCATTATGAAAAATTACGGTTTCTACCTTTATAAGTTATTATACGGCCAAAAAACGTTTTTACTAATCGAAATTATAATACCGATATAAAAAATTATAACATAAAATTTTAATATATTAAAAAACATTTAATTTTATAACGAATTAAGTTATTAAAACGTAAAATCGATAACGTTACTAAAGTAATTAAAGTAATTATTACGTAACGCCGCAAAATTGCCTAACTTGCTAATTAAAAAAACAAAAATAAAATAAAGATTTAGCTTTCGGAAATTAATAATTTAATATTATTTTAAAATATATTATAACATATTAATATATTTAAAGGAATAAAACTAAAATATTAATAAATAAGATCATATTTAATCAATAATTTAATTGGTTAAGGCATTAATTGCTTAAAGAAAATTAATAATATATTATTACGGAAAAGTTTCTTTATTAATAAATTAAAATTATTTATTAAAAATAAAAATAAGATATTAGAAATTAATTAATTTGTAAGAAAATCATTGGACAAAATTGTTACTTAACGAACCTTATCGGTTATACGATATTACGAATAAAGCGTTAAACGGTATAAATATTAAGTTATCGGAAAATTAATAATTTAAAATTATGAAATTTATTAAAATAAATATTAAAGTTTAAATACCGAACGGACGATTCGAAAATTATGCAATTATAGATAATAATGGTATATACGAAATTAATTAATCGGACGGAAAAAGAAAATTATCGCGGTTATTAGTAAAATATTAATATATAAAAAAAGATACCAATTTATGTTTTTATTAAGCCCTTAAAACCGTTAAGATATTAAGGTAACGATTTACCCGAATTTTTTATAATATTACGAATTTTAATTACATAATAAGAATCCGTAAACCTTTTTTTAATTAAACGTTAAAAAACCGTTATTAAATTCGTAAAAAAATTTATAATTCAATTTATAAATATTTAATTTGATTTGTAATCTTTTTATAAAACGTATTCGGAAATCTTTAAACTAATTATTCTTAAATATATAACTATATTTATCGATCGACCCGATATAATTATTATAAGTATTTTCTGTAAAACTAAAAAATAATATATATCTAAAAAATGGAAATATTCCGTAATTTTTAAATAATTTAGAAATATAATAATATTTTTATAAAGTTCTTAAAATATTAGATTAATATTTTAAAAACTTAAATAAATAACTTATTTACGTACCGAAAGTCCTTAATAAAATATATTATAAATTAATTTAAAAAACCGGTACGAATAACCTTAACATATACGGTTTTTATTTCGGACTTATTTTTAGAAAGTAATATTTTGGTAATCGGTAACTAGGCGTTAATAATTTCCCAAAAATTGGCACCGGTAATTCGTTATTTTAAAAACTAATTAATAACGGAACCGAAGATAAACGAAATAAATATTACTTTAAGCATTTATTATTAATTAAAATAAAATAAGTTATGATAGAAAAATAATTTATTTCGAAATGTTTAGAAGTAATATAAATAATAACCGCGTTATTATTCCAAATCTTGATTATATATTAAAATATGGGAAAAAAATATTAGCGAAAATTTAATCTGTTAATATTAATAAATAGATTAAAAAATTGGTTAATAATTTTTGGACCAGAAAAAATCGATAAATTTAATAATAACTAAATATTTTTAATATTTATATTAAGTACTGGCGTTATTAATCGGTAACTTCTAAAGAATTGTTCGACGGTGCTTAAAATCGGAAAAATTACCGGATTATTTTCGATAAATTATTATATTTTTTATTAAGGATAATAAGGTTTAGGTAAAAACAAATTATCTATAACTAAAGTTACGAAAAGAAAATAATAATTATTTTTAACAATATTATAAAATCGATACATAAAAAAAGATATAATTCGGATATAGAAATTTAACGATATATAAGATTTTAGATTTTACAAATATCAAAAAAATTAATTAAAAATTTATTATTACGTTAAAATTAAAAAATTAAAAGTTTTTTTACTTTGCGGATAAAAGGTTTAGCAAATATAAAATATTTTAAGGCTTTAAAAATACGACGACGATATGCCGAAAAATAATTAAAATCTTAAAGATTTTGATTATATCGAACTTAACCGTTTTTGACAATATCGAAAACCTTATCTTAAATTAACGGATAACTTATTTATTTAATTAGTTCCTTAAAATCCGTATTAATATAGGAATTTTAACGTTTAAAAAATTTTGACAATTTGAAAATGCCTATAATAAATCGATTAAACATATTAAATAAAAAAGAAAATATATATAAATGTAAATATCGATATACGTAAATGGGAAATAAATATTATTAATAAAAAAATGGAGGATTATAAAAATTAAAACCTGAAAAAATACAAAAATAATAACGCTTATAAGTAATTAATCGGAAACGATAATGACGTACGGTACCTTTTTTAATAATATTAAATAAAAACTTCCTAGAATTTCCTTGACATACAAGATTTTATTTTAAAAAATAATTAAAAGTTATAAATATTAATTAATTATTGTTATTTTTTATTATTATATTAATTTTATAATTTATTAATTATATCCCATATTTATTTATTTGTATTACGATTTTTTAATTATTATATATCTAGGTCTTATTATATACATTATAATATTAACGTTATTAAAAAAATAATTTAAAAATTTAACTTGTATTAATCCTAAATTAAATAATACTGCGAATATTAAGGTTTTAAATACGTTAAAAGTTAAGAAAATGCTAAAAAATTTATATAATAATACTTTATCTTATATTCTTATATTCCGTCCTAATCGAAAAATTACCTTTAATCGATTAATACGTATTATTTTATATAATTTTAAAAAAATCGCCTTTAGGAATATTTTGGAATATTATTAAATTTCAAAAATAATTCGGACTTATAACATAATACCGTAATTATATTATTTTGAAAAATTATTATATTTATTATTAATAAAAAATATTTTTAAATAAAAAAAATATTACGGTATTAATATATGCGTTTTTGCGTAAGGCCATAAAAAGTAAATTAATATATATTTTCGAAATCGGTCGTTTAATTACTTAAAGATATTATATATTATTAGATAAAAAATAAAAATTATTATCCATAATTCGGATTTTAATTACGTTTAAACGATAATTTACAATATTAATCGTATTAATAAAATTAAGGGATATGGATATTAGGTTAATTTTTTGCATATCCGATTAAAACGTACCTTTATAATATTTAATAATATCTTTTTAAACGATCGAATTAAGAAAATATTAAGATTTTATCGATAAAAATAAGAATAAATTGGTTTTAATAATTTACTTATACGTATTAGCAAAATTAAGACTTTTAAATAATATCTTAATTGGATATATAACATTTAAGTAACTTACTTATTTTATATTATTATACGGAAATTTCGTTAATAAAGAATCGAAAAATTAACTTTAAACGAAAAATAAAATTAATCGAAAAAATAAAATAAGAAATTAGGGCGTACCTGAATTTATATAACAAATATTAGGACGAAAACGTACCTAAAGGATTTTGGCCTGGTAAACAGCCGTTATCCATTTCTGAAAACCTTCCGGATTTTCTTTATTTTCCGATTAAGATATTCGCATACTTTGTTAACCCCGAAATAGCTTTACGTTAACGCGTAAATCACATAATAATATCAAAGCAAAATATATATTTCGCCAGTTAATTAATAATTAACATACCCGAGCCATACTAGTAAGGACTTATAAAACCCCGTATCAATAAATAGAAAATATATATCAGATTATTAAGAAATAACCAGAACCCTATTTTATCCTAAGATGGCCAGGCTGAAAAAAGTACAAAAAATCGATTAACGATTAATAATTAAAAAATAAAATATAAAAAATAAAGAAAAAACTTTTTAACGTAAAAAGTTATCTAAAAAAAAGGACGGAATCTTAAATTAAAAATGTTAAAGGATATACCACGTCAAAGGAGGAAGAATTAATTAATAAGGACATAAATACAGTATGCTTATTATGGCGTTAAGTTATTATTATTTTTTACGATAGAATAAGGACGTTTTCCATCGTAAAAAAAAGTTTAAAACAAGGCGGGGTATTACACCCATAGTCAGGCTCGGCTAATCAAAAAGCCCAAGCTTTATATATATATTAAAAAGTTCTTTTTCGCAATAAGTTCAACCCCTAGGCATCTTTGGCGACCATCACCACTTAGCATGGCTTCTGCCATTTTCGGTCATCAAGGTTCAACACCCTTAATACAATCGAAATTAGTTCTTTATTTTTTCGATAATCTCATTCCGTACTATGACATAAGATAATTATCCGCATTAATCAAGACTAATTCTCCTTACCCCAGTTCAGTAATTACCGACTTAAAAATAAAATATAATTGTAAATATAATTTATTTTAATTTACCATAAATAATAATATTTTTTTTATTTTTATATAGAACATAATTTTTTAAAAACCCATTTCGTAAATAATTAACATACAAACCCGGCCTTTTTATAGTTATTAAAGAAATAAATAGTTTAATATACGAACTCAACTTTTTACAATATTAATAAATTTATCGAATAATTTCGGTTACGTGTATGTTTTTTATTTCGAAAAATAAAAAACTATAGTTTAAGAAAAAATCGTAACAAAAATGAATATTTATGAAAAGCAATAATAACGATTAATTTTTTTAAAAAAATAAAAAAGCTTTTGTTTTGTAAAACGTCTTATATAAAAATCTAATTTATTTTAGATTATTTTATACGATAAAAAAGATATAACGGAAAATACGACAAATAGTATTTTCGACACTTTGTAATAAACAATACGATTAACTTTGCTAAACAATACAACTGTATATATAAACTTTTCAAAAAAGGCTTAATATTAAAAAAGTTTAAGACAATAAATATATATATAATAATAATTTAAAAAATTATATATACGTAAACGTTATCCTTAAAATAAAAAACCAAAATTACGTATTTCGTAAATTAATAAACAAATTATTCTTAAAGAAATCCTAAAATTCTTTCATATCTTTTTTTTGTGATATAATATTTTTAATATTAATTTAATTTAATTTGGTTTTATTTTTTTACTTCTATTATTATAATTTGTATTATCTTCGTAAATATTTATTATTATAGCTTTATTACCTTATATTATTTTTAGTTTTTGGCGTACTTATAATTTTTTTATTCGATTTTGTTTTAGTTTTCGAAAACCCATTTTAAATTTATTTTTGGTTTTAATTTTAATTTTCCTCGATATTATTTTTATTAGTTAATTATACAATGTATTATCCAATAGTAATAAATATTAACCTATATTTCGAAAAAACACTTTAGAATATTTTATTCCGAATTTCTAAAGAAGATTACACTTTAGCAACTAAGACAACTTATATTATAACGTTAAAAATATACTGTAAAATTTAATAAAATAAAAATATAAGTAAAATATTCACGGCTAATATTATTAAATAAGGCCGTAATTAAGGTTTAAACCAGATTATAGATAAAAATAATTTCGATTTTATTTCGACCGCTAAAAGTTTCTTAGTTGTTTAATAAAAAGTTCTTACAGTTTTTCCGCCGAAACTTTGATTTAATTTTTATCGTATATTAAATACTTTTTTCGATACTTAAATAAGTAAATAGTTTTCGACAACAACTTTGTATTAAACGGTTTATTGGATATTATATATAACTTTTTAAAAATAATATATAAATAAATTTTACCGAAAAGTTTTAATACATTTAGCAAAATTAAAATTAAAAATATTAAAAGTTATACGTTTTACGTTAACGTTAAAACTTACGGATTTATTATTTTGCTTTTATAATTAAATATTATTTTATATTATTCGTATTAATTCTTTTTATATTAATTTTACGAAATAACGGATTTTCAATATTTAAGTAATTGTAATAAAAAACAATAATACTAATAACGAAAGTTTTACGAATAACAGTGTGGTATAACCTTTACGTTTTTAATTTCAGAAAAAATAACCAAAAAATATTATAAAAATAAAAACAGTTAATAAGTTTTGCTTTATACTAGCCGGTAGTAAAAAACGAATTAATAAGTAAATAACTGTAAATTTTTTACGCGTTGTATTTTAAAGATTTCAAGCTTAAATTTAATAACGAAAATATCGATAACAAAAACGAAAATTACGAAAAAACCGATATCGTATAACAAATCAAAAATTTGAATTTTCTTTTAAGTACGAAAATCGGCGAAAAGATTTTTCTCGAAAGTCCAATAATGCCAGTAAATATTAAATATTACGATATTCCTATTAAGAAACAACTTCGAATTATACGTATTTTCGAAAAATAAAATAAAAATAGATTAATAAATTATATTTACTTAAATTCAAAATTAAAGACGAAATTTAATAAATGTTCTATTTATTAAAAATAATAATTTAACGAAAGTCTTATAAAAAAGGTTTTATCTATATTTACACAATTGTTTTTTCAAAAAAAAATTAACGATATATTTATTATTAATATTAACGAATACTTTCGTAAATTTCGTTCGAAAACAAATACAAAATTTGCCTATAATATAAACATTATAAATAATATTAATAAGATATTTTTAAAATTATATAACATTGGTCGTAAAATTTAATAAATAATTACGAATATTATATAAACAAAATTATTATTTTTTAGAAATATACTAATATATTAATAATAGATATTTTAAAATCATATAATAATAAAAATATTATTAATTACGATATTAAAATTTTGTATGATTAAATATATTAAAAAACGTCATTAATAAAACATTATAACTTTTTCTCGATATATATTAATTAAAGGTTAATATTTTAATACAAATTAAACCAAATTTTTTAATTTTTTTAAAAAAAATAAGTCACTTTTTGAGTTATTAAGATAATAGCAAAAAGCCGTATTACTACTTAATAAATATTAGCTAATTTGTTTTTGCTTATAACTAAATTATTTAAAAAGTATCTCGACTATATTTTTAACCTTTAATATTATACTTAGTAATTTTCCGATTACGTTCTTATTTGCTGAGGTTTCGCCGATAACGGCTAAAATTAAAAAAAAAGAATAAATTTCGAATACGTCAAGTTTTTAACGTAAAGAATTGAAGCGGCAAAGACGTTTTCGTTATAAAGTATTACGGAAATAACGGCGGCTTATAAGAATTTATCGGCCGTTAACGGGCCAGAAAATAACAAGAAGTTAATCAAAAAAACGAAGGCGTCTCGTTTTTTTAAATAAAAAACATATATTATGCTTTTTTATCTTGAAAAACTGCTTCTTTTCACTTTTTCTTTCTATTAAAATACGACGTTTTATAATGTTCTATAACGTTTTCAAGTAGAAGACCAGAACTATATATAAATTGATAAACTTAAACTTTTAAAAGTTATTTCTTTAAAACGATTATCATTAAATTGGAATATGTTGTAACAGTTTGTTTTCAAATATTAATGCGTTAATTAAACTAATTTTATACTTAAATATATAATTTTTTAAACAAAAATTAAAATGATTCAAAATATTAATTTGATACTATTCTATATAACTAATTCAAATTATATGATAAAAATATTTAAATTAATAATAATAAATAATAAATACATTTGTATATTTTCATTTTTACTTAAATAATTTAATTTATTAAACTTGTAAGTATTAATAATTATTATGTTTAAATATTAAATATTTCGAAAAATATATAAAATAGTAATTAATAATATAATATTATCGATAAATTTAAATTTGTTAAATCAATATCAATGATTAAGTTTTTTACGTTATATATTTTATATCATAGTTAATATAAGTAATAGTTTTTAGAATTATAATATAATTTAATATTTTAACAAAGTTTTAGTACATTTCGTAATATATGATAAAAAACATAAAGGTTGAGACAAGTTTATTAAAACAAATAATAAACTAGAATTTAAATCAATTTTTATTAATTCTTGATAATTTAAAATTTAATTATTTTTATATCTTTATAGTATAACCATTTTTTTATTTTTATAATTCTTTTTACTTAATTAACGAGGAGTTAAATCGATTAATATATTCATAAATACTCTATATATATATTAGTTTAATATTTTCCTAAAAGCTATTAACACAAAATTGAGATAATATAATTAAAAAAGTATACTTTCCTTATAAACGAATTAATATTAAAATTAAAGACAAATAAATATGTATAATTATTAATTCTATATTTACTTTAATACTAGATTTCTTGTTTAGTTTCATTTATATAATAATGCTAAACCTAATTTCATAATTATAAAAACAAAAATATAATATTTATAATATTGAAAATATAGTTATTTATTATAATACCTTTAGATAAAATGTAGAATTTTAATATCCTTATATAAAATATAAAGATTTGAATTTTAACTTATTCAAATTCCGTTTTATTTTATTAAATATTTGCTTAAAATATAACTAAAATAGAAGAAATTGTTAATACATAATTATTGTTTTGTAATTTAGTAAATCAAAAATTAATAATAATAGGAACTTTTATTATATACATTGATTTTTATAAAAATACAAATATTATAATCTTAACTTGTAAAAATTAAATTATTGCAAAATATTACGATTTTAAGTAGTATATAGTTAGTATATAAAACAAAACAAGGCGGTTAATACGCGAGTTAACAACGTTCCACTTTTTGTAATATCATAATTACGTTTTTATTTTCGTATTATAAGAATTTGTTAACTTCTTTATAAGTTAGACGTTCGATTCTTATTTTAGGTAATTAACTTATTTTATAAATATATTAAATACGAAACGGATTTCTAATTAACGTAATAATCTTAAATATAAGGCTTAAGTTAACGCATAATTCGAAAATTACGAAACGGCTAAGCAATTTTCGATAAGGGTCTTTTAATCTTAGTTATATCGAAACGATATAATTTAAAAAAAGACCTATTATCATAGTCCCAAATAGCATTCAGTAGATATATAAAGTAGAATAAGGCGATTAGTGCTCCAGTTAATAACGTTTTACTTTTAGTAATATAATAGCTACAGTTTTGTTCTCGTACTGTAATACAAAATTATAACTGGAAAATATATAATACTTTTCGTTTATTTTTTTAAAGTCGAAAATTAAACACATTATTTATTTTTTTCTAATATTTATCGTTTCGAAAAAGAATTTCATTTTAATATCAGCAGTAAAACTTTTAATTATATTATAAAGTTATAATAGAAATCTAATTTTTAAAATTAATTAACATTGCGAATTATATAAATTTATAAATAAAGTTTAATTTATGAAAAGCTATAAATATATTATAATCGTTAATTAAAAAACTGAAGACCTTACGTGATAAATAATCAATAAATAATTTAATTATAAAGAACAAGTAACAAATATTATTAAACACTCGAAAATAATATATAAATATTTAAATAAACTTTTAAGATTAATATTAAAAATAACGATATAATTATATATATTTTTAAAAGTTACTTATATCGTTCGAAACGTTAATCGAAAAATCGTAAAATAAAAATTACGAAACTGAGAAAATTTATAAATGCAATATTCAAATTGTTAATTGTTTTAAAAAACCATTTAATACCGATTTTTTAAAAAATATAATTAAGAAAAAATAATTATATCGATAAGTAATACTAAGTAGACGTTTAATATAATACCTTAATAAAACGGCGGTAAATTTATAAATGTACAATTTTTGAACTTTTACAATTTCAGTATTAAATGAAATAATAATATATTACGAATGTAATTTTTATAAATAATATAAAAATCCCATTATAGGTATTTTTTAATTCAATATATATTATTAAATATCTTATTAACGTATTTCTTGTTTGAGGGACATAAGAAATTAACGCTACGGCCCTGTATATTTATTGCTAAATATCGATTAAATTAATTATTATTTTTATTATTTTTAAAACAATGATAATACTTTTAACTTTTTACATAATAAATAGTTTAATAATTGTTTTATAAATTCAGAGGTTGGGCGATTTTCTATGTAATTATTAATATCGTTTTTCGACGAATTTAATTTTATCGTCGTTTTCTTAATATTTAAAAAATAACTAAAGTTTTTATTAATTTGTAGTATCGCTAAAGAAGCCCTAAACTGATATTTAATTTTAACATACAAAATATAACATCGTTTATATGAACTTTATCTAGAATTAAAAATTCCATTTCTTGTTTAATATAAGAATATTATAATTATATAAAATCATTTTATATTATCAAAATATAAGTTTGCTTTTAATATTATCAATAAAATCGACACATTGTTCGTAATAAATATATTTTAATTTATTTGCAAAGCTTTATAAGTTCAACTCTTTAAATATTATTATATTAAAGATAATATTAGTAACTTTGAAAAATTCACTTTAAAAAGATAATTTTTTTAATATCTGAGTGGTATTCGAATATTAAAAAAATAATATATATGACGACAATTTGAAAAATAGTTTTTAATAAAATAATCTTTGAAATATAAATAATTATATAGCAATATATAAATTTTTTTCTTTAAAAAACTTCAATTAAAATCATTTTATTATAATAGCCGTTTACTGATATTATTTTCATTAAGGAATTAATCATAAAATAATACATACTGTTAAATATGTGTTTACAAAAAGTTAAAATTAATTTATTTACAATTTTAAATTTAATAACTATTTGTTTTTATTATAAAATGTCGTTTTTTATTTCGTTGAAAAAGCTTAAAAGTAACTTATTTTACAAGTGAATTTTTGCTTTTAATATTAGTTATAGTTATTAAACTTTCTACGTTATTTCTATCTTAATAAATTATTTTATTTGAAATTTATTTTTTATTTTCTTGTTAATAAAACTAGAAATAATTAATCATCATTAATATTAAAATATCTCTTTTAATATAAACGTTTATTATAATACAAATGTATTTTATTACTGCAGTAATAAAGTACATATATTTAAATATAATTAGTATTATCATTTTCATTGCTAATAATAATAATATTTACTTTACCATTTATATATATTTCGCGTTGGTAATGTAAAATATAGAGACTATTAATTTATAATTAATTTTATTGTAATAAATGCAATTATTATTATGCTATATTGAGAACCAAAAATATATAATTTTGAATATATTTATTTTTGGTAATTGAAAAAGTAAATATAGATATAATTTAATTACTTCTATTTCTTTGTAATTTTATTATTAAATTTATTTTATTCGTTTTTACTTTTAGTTAAGTTTTAAATAATATATACGATAATAAAAAAAACTCAATATATTAGAATTACAGTAATATTATATATTTATTGTTAATACATAGATTTTCTTTCCGTTTATGAATTATATATCGCAATATATTCGTTAACTAGTAAATAATTTGTCGTTTTTTAAGTTTTATTGTTGTTAAAACTTTTGTTCAATTTTGTTTTCGAATTAATTATTGTTAAACTGTTATCACTAACCAATCCACAGTTACTAATAGAAAATTAAACGTCCATAGCTGAAAGAATTGTTATAATTATTATAAGTTTAGTGTTAAATATACTAATGCGATTAAAACTACTATATAAAAAATAAATATTTAAATTAATATTTTAGTAATGCTCAACTCTATATAACGGCTAATTATTGATATAATAATTGCTATAATTGTAATTATAATTATGTATATTAATTTTTAAATTTTTTGAAAAAAAGAATTATTTTTTCAATTAAAAACCTTTAAGTTAAAAGGATTATCATAATAGTAAATATCAGATTTCAAAGTAATATATAATTTAATTATATATAAAGTTATATATTTTAAGCCATGAAATTGCTAACTAAAATATGACGGCGATCTATTTTTAAAAAAGCTTTTCTGTATAAATTAAAAAATTACTAAAGTATACCTTTTCGTTTAATTAAATAATAAATTTTAAAAACACAAATTTATTCCGTTATAACGAACATTAATTATATTGTAACTGCGATAATAATATATTATATTTATTATTTAGTTTCGCATCAACTTATTTTTAATTGTATTTGTCAACTAAATCTTTAAAATATGTTTTAAAAAATACTTTTATAAACATATTTTCTATATCGAATTTATATTAAAAACATTATACTAAAAACAATATAATATATTACTGTATATAAATACAATTTCTAAAATATTAATGAAAATTCCTAACGATATTTTTCACTTTATATTTACCATTACGTCGAATTTTACGCAAATATTTAATAAATATATATTATCATAGTAAATATTTTTGCTTATTATAATGTAACTATTTCCATGTGAAATTGTTTAAGTTGAATTGAAAATAATTTAAGTTAAATATTTACTAAATTTTAATAACTTTTAAAATTATGCTAACTTTTAAAAAGTTATAGCCGCTTGTTTATCTCGTTAAAAAATCGCTGATAAGGCCTTATATTGCGGCTTATACTCTAGTTAATGTAATTATCTTTGTTTTATTAATTTTATTAATGTTTAATTATTAAACTTAATAACGACCTTAAAAGAGTTATTGTAAAAGTAATTCATTGTTTATTTCGTCGTAGGTATTATTTTATCTATTACGGTTTTCGATAAAAATATTAACATTATCTTTTAAAAAAGTTGTATTTAACGTTAAAATACGATATCGTAATTCTTGTTATTTTTAACTTTTTATAAAATTATTTTCGCTTATCAAAGTTAGTCGAAAAATAAATTAACTAGACTAAATATACATGATAATACGTTAAGAATTATTAAAAAATCTAACGTCTCGAATAAGCTTATCGGATAAACAAGTTCATCGGATGGTTTTTGGTACCTCTCGATAACAAATTCAAATTAATTAACTATAACATATCAAAATAATATTATTATGACCTAACAGGCTCCGACCTCAGGAAATGGTCTACAAGAATAACACGGACCACCTCTCAGGTCACGTAACGGGTGCTTAACAAATATCTGCTAAACACGAGTTATCCGTATTTAATAACTGCTTAACAAAACCTCGCTAAATAAGGCTAAGCAGAAATAAATAGTAATATTAAAACCGAATATAATACGTTCGTTATTTTTCATAATTTAAATAATATTAGCCTGTAATAAAATATTGTTACTTAAGGTATTTTTGATATTACGAAACGTAATACGTTATTATATTTATTACTTAGTTTTTTACGATACGCCTGTTAACATTAACTCGTACGATTAAGGTTTAATAATTGGTTAAACTCCTTAGCCGTTATACCTTGTAAGCTTTTATTCAGTAATATCGTTAAACTCTGAGCAATATCGCCGACATTATGTTTACTAGCAAACAGCCCGAACAGCTTACTTACCAGGTCCTTAATAACCCGGATATTAAAATGGAATCTGAAAAAAAAAGCCTCGTTTTTCTCGCAAAGAAATTTTTTAATATTTGGACGCTATAAACGAACGTATCGTTCAGATTGAAAAAAATAACAATAACCTTATAATATCCTTTTAAGCCGTCAATAAAAGGTTTAAAAAAAGAAAAATTCTCGAAATTAAAAAGCCTTTTCGAACGAACCAGATTATTTAGCTAAATTTTACCAAAGAACCAGGGGAAATTTTTAAACCTCTTAAACTAGAACGTTTCGACGAAACCTTAACCAAGTTATAATTATTTCTAATTTAGTGCCGAATATATTTCGGGTATTTTGCTATTTAATTAATTACGCTTATTATACGAACTAAATTCGTAATCGGACCACTTATCGAAAATGCGGTTATTTGGTTTAAGCTCGTTATAAAAAGGTACGTTACGTTGCTAGTCGAAAAATAAAACCCGGAAATAATACGAATATATAACGATTACGAATAATGTAAATAAATATTAATAAAGATTTTCGAAATAATAAATAAAAAAACCTAAAGCTAAAATATAATTTAAATAATTACAATAAAAAGGATTAATATTTAATTATAACAATATGTTTATTTAATTAGCCTTTAAGCTAAATTAAGGACAAAAAACATTAATAACTAAGTTTTTCGACGCCTTAAAAAATATAGGAAAAACTTTTTAACTTTTATCGGCCTAATTATTTATCGGATTATATCGTTATAGTAATTAAAATTAATAATCGATAATATGCCTAATGTATTAAGGATATTAAAAGAAAAAATAACAATAAATTTTGATATACGATTAATATTAATATTTCCTGACATAATAATATTTCTTACGACATAGAACCAGAAACTATAAAATTAAAAACTATTTATAAAAAAGAGTAAAACCAAACCAAATATTTTAATTATAACAAAATAAGGCACAAAGTAGCATAATATAAAGTATCTAAAAAATCTCGTCAGAATAATTAAAAACTCGTACTCGGAGGATAACCCAAAGAAATCAGAAAAACGGAGGTAAACCTATTAACATAATTCGACCTAAATACGCACCAGGCTCCCTATAACAAAAAATCCAACAAGGAATACAAAAAGCCAGGAAGCTAGCTTAACAAATATCGCGAACCTAGCAAAAAGCATTATAAAGATAATTACGCAAATACCAGGATTAGATAAAAGAAATTTGTCTCGGAACCCCTAATCGATACGGCAAAATATATGCTATATATTGTCGACGACGAGAATATCCCGATTATAAGAAATAAAAACAGTATATCCACCGACGAATTCTCCGTATATACTACAAAGGATCGATTTCCCAAACCGAACCGAAAACAATAAAAACAATAAATAATAATATCGACATTTTCGATTTATAACTCCAGAAGCTATTTAATAATTGGCCAAGGTAGAAAACTGGCCCGAAAAAAATAATGCTCGTAAAAAACCCCTTTTTCGTGCTATAGATAATATAATTACTAAACGGAAAAAAAGCTAATCCAGTACATAATAAATATATTACCAGAAAACTATTACAAATCTTTATTTTCAGTTAGCATTTATTATAAACTCTTACGAGAAAAATGTTATCAAAAAATACGTTAATTTACAAACAAACTTTAAAACGATAATAAGTACGACGTATAATAGGATACAATCGAAACTATAAAAAAACGATTTATCTAATAAGGAAATAAATTATAGCAAAATCAAAAGCAATTAATATAACTTAAAAGAATAGTATGCCGGCAATAACGATAAATATACAAACTTAACGCGCTAAATATAAAAATATAAACAAAACTCGACAAGTTCGAAAAGGAATTGAAAGAAAAAGATTACTTATAAAAAAGCCGCAGAATAACGAAACTTAGAAAAAATAAAAGAAATTTCCAAAAAAACGCTTTAAACGGGATAATAAGAACTATTAACGACCTTATCACTTTAGATATACAAATCGAAACGCATTGGTATATCGCAATAATGAATTACGGAACTTTAGGCGGAAATTATATTATACCAAATAAAATTAATAAATTTGGTTTATTATAGAAATATAAGTTAAAATCTTATATAATAACGAATGTCGAAGATTAGGAATTGGCTTACGATAACGGGAAAATTATACGCGAAATTAATTATTTCGAGATTTTTTAAGAATAATACTAGACAATTAATTTTAGGAAAGCTATAGATATACCAGTACAAAGTCTTAATTAATAGAAAAACTAGCTAAATAGAGTTTACTTTATATCTTATTAACAGATAAAATAATTAAGATTTTAACATTTGATCGAAAATAATAACGAATACAAATATAAAAATACGACAAAAACCTTATTACCTAAAGGAAAAATATAAAAAAAATAAACATTAAAGAAATATATAACGTGTTATAATTATCATTAAAGCGAAACTAAAGTAATTAAATAATAACTTAAAACAGTAGCCCTAAAAATCAGAAAATCTTACTAATATATTATCATAATATTATAAATACGAACATCTTTTTAAAAAAGAATTTGATACGAAATTACCAGAACATAGTCAATAAAATCATAAAATAATTTTTAAAAAAAAGATTTTCGACGAAATTTTGCCTTATTTATAACCTTAGTGGAAATAAATTACGCGTTTTCAAAGAATATTTGGAAAATCGGTTAAAAAAAAGATAGATGTAATTTTCGAAATCACTAATAGAATACCTTATTTTTTTCCTACTAAAAAACGGAAATTTGTAATTTGTAGTTAATTATCGATACTTAAACGATATTATTATCAAAATCGAATACCATTATTCTTAATTACCGAAATAAAAAATCAACTTTACGGAATTAAATAATTTATAGCACTCGATTTTAAAAATAAGTACAATCTTACTAGGATTAAATGATAATACGAATAAAAATAATTTTCAAAATGAAATACGGATTATTTAAGTACTTAGTTATACTAATAAGACTTCTAAACGTATTAACAACTATTTAACGGATAATTAATCACGTATTATAAAATACCTCAATATTTTCGTCGTTTGCTATCTCGACGACATTTCTATTTGTTTTTAAAAAAACTAAAGAAATATATATAAAATATATTTATAAAGGTTTTTAAGCTTTATAAGACATAATTTTACGTATAGAAAATAAAGTATCTGGACATATTATTACCTTAGGATATATTAGGATAAACTCTAAGAAAATCACTACAATTACCGAATAACAAACGACAATTACGGTTAAAAAAATACGGATATTCTTTAAATTCGCCAATTAGTACAGGAAATTTATTAGAAATTTTAATAAAATAATAATATCCCCAATTAATTTTACAAAAAAAGCATTTAAATAAATATTCGAAATAGAAAAAATATATCAAAATATGAAGAATACGATTATTAACGAATCAGTATTAATTATATACGATTTAACTCGTCTTATTAAATTAAAACCGATATTTCGGATTACGCTTTAAACGTAATAATTAAATAACGAAATAATTAAGATAAATTGCCCCTTATTACATTTTTTTCACATAAATTTAAAAGAACCGAACTTAATTACAGTATTCCAAATAAGAAATTTATAATTATTATTATAGTATTTCGAAAATTTAAGTATTTCCTAAAAGGAAATTTATACCAGGTTAAAGTTTATACAAATTATTAAAATTTTACCCGTTTTATTACAACCAAAAGATTTATAAGACAATAACTTCGTTACGCAGAAAAGTTAGGGAATTTCGATTTAGTTATCATCCATAAAAAAGGTTCAGAAAATGGCAAAGTAAACGCCTTAAACAAACGATTAAATCTTGAAAAGAATTAATTAAAATTAGCCATATAATTTTTGATATTACTATAAAAAGATATTTACGTTCACAAAAAATTGCGATGATTCGAGCAGTACCTTTTAATATATATCAAAAGATCTAATAATATAACGACGGTTTTCCAGAAAGTCAAAAAACGGAAAAAATACAAATTTTAGAAAAATACTAAAAGGATTTGATACGAAATATATACGAATATTAACTATATAAATATCTAAAAATACATAAAACCTCAAAATCGCCTTAACGTATATATTCCTTTCTTAAAATAAAATGAATAATAAAGAACATTTATATAACAGTATTATATTTACGCTAAAACAAAAACTTCACGATATAAATTATATAGAAAATTATAACTATTACTAGTTACAAAGCAATTATAACATTTAACTATATTTAACTTCATTACTAAATTTCGTATAATAAAAAAACTCAAGTACAAAAATATATTACGACAGTATTTTCGTAATCGTCGATGGATTTACGAAACTTTCTTGTATTTTACCATATTATAAAAATACAGACGCCGAACAAATAATATACATTTTTTTAAAATATATTTTCGACATAGACAGATTATTTATAAATATAATTTTAAACAAAAAAATTTATATTTATATTTAAATTTTAAAAAGGCCTTATAATATAAATTGGCCTAAATTCCAGATTATTTAACGTTTTTAAACTTCAAATAAATAAATAAATAAAACGAACGAAATAAATTTTTAAAAATTTACTTATTATATTATATTAATTATAAGCAAAACAATTACATTAAAAAATTACTAATCGTATAACTGGCTTATAATATTAATTTTTTACTAAAATATTAAATTAATATTAGTAAATATAAATTTTGATTTTATTTTAAAAATTTACCAAAAAAACATATAACAATAATTCAATTAATATCAAAATAATTTTTATATTAAAATAACTACCACAATTATATCAAAAAATAAACTCGAATTCGTATATAACTAAATAAATAAATATTATAACCAGAAAAGGTTAAAAGGATTAGCTTCCGAAAAAAAATAGTTTTTTTCGTTACTAAAAATATTCAATAAAACAATTTAGCAAAAAACTCCATTTCAAATATATCGATCTATATAAAATCGCCAAACCAATGTTAAAAAATAATTACTAATTAAAACTTTTACTAAAAATCAAATTCTATTTAATTTTTTACGTTTTTTTATTCGAGTTAATAATAAATATAATTAAAGTATATATAATATAAAATAATATGAAAATAAAAAAATAGACATATAAGGTAGAAAAACTTTTCGATATACGAAAACAAAACGGATTTACCTAATACTTAACCAAATTAAAAAAATACCCGGATTCCGAAAATATCTGGAAACTCGTCAAAAATTTTATTAGCGCCTAACGCCTGCTGAAAAACTTTTACCAATAACGACGGAACTATCAGAAATAATCGCATCCCAATTAATATTTTTAACGGACCAATCGGTATTACCAATACCAAATCAATTTACGGGATTAGCGGGAAAAACTAATACGGCCATAAAAGCCTCGGCGATAGCTTACTTCTAGCATTCTTGCTCCTCTAACTCCTTTAATAATTACAACTCCCATTACATTATTTTTTTTTCGAACGAAAAAAAGCCTTTTGTTTCCAAAAACGGATCAAATGCGTAATAACCTTACTTATCTTTTATTAATAACGTTTTTATAATTCTAAAAAACGTTCCTTTACGAAAATCTCTTTTCGTTTCAAATATTCGTTTCCGGTACGAATATTTTCCAAAAAGGAAAAAAACGCCGGCTTCATTATAAGTATATTTACATTTAACGTAAGCCTTATATTTAAAAACGTTTTCTATTATTTCGTATTTCCAACCTTTGGGAAAATACACAAAATACCGCATAATTTTAAAATTAAAATCGTTAAAAATAAAAAGCAATTTTGCCGACAAATAATAAACGAAACCTAACGACAACCTTTAATAATACGACCCGATATCGTAAAAAACTGGTAACATTTACTAGGAAAAAAAATAAAATCTTAAGGACAAAATTTATAAAAAAAAAGAAATCGTATTACTATCTAAAAGGCTCCGGCTTTAGAAAACGGTTAACAAGGATAATACGGACTACCTCCCAGGTCACGTAATAGGTATTTAACAAAAATCTGCTAAATACGAATAATCTGTATTAAGCAACTATTTAGCAAAACCTCGCTAAATAAAGCTGAACAAAAATAAGCAGTAATACCAAAACCGGATATAATACGCTCGTTATTTTCCATAGTTTAAATAATATTAACCTGTAATAAAACATCGTTACCTAAGGCATCTTGGGTATTACGAAACGTAATACGTTATTATATTTATTATTTAGTTTTTCACAATACTCTTATTACTATAAACTCGTATAACTAAGGCTTAATAATTGGTTAAAGCCCTTAGCCGTCACAAATATAAATTAATCGGATTTTTTATGCTAAATATATTTATAACTTCTTTACAAATACGCGTATTATATCTGGGCTTATAGCAAACGTTATATTTCTATTTCTTCGTTTTAACTATTTTACGGCAATTATTTTCAGCCGTTATTAATTATATTATATTTATTAACACCTTTTTTCTTGGCTAAAAAAAGCCTATCCCTCTTATATAGTAAATATTCTTCTTTTTTAAAGTCGTTTGTTTTGAATTTTCCGACGTTTATTAAGGATATAGTTCGTTTCGCGCAAATAACTATTTTTTTTCTTTTGAAAGTATTTTTATGTAATAGCATTAAACCATTTTTCGTCAAAAAATTAACCGATTTAACCATTTTTCCCGGCGAATTACGCTGGTGATTTTTTTTGGATTTTTTACAAATAACGTCCTCGTTTTATTACTTTGCGGATATTTTTAAGGGTTTTTGCAAGGGGAAAAAAAACGGAACCAGCGAAAGTAAGCGGCGATACGGTCGGTATAGGTATGGCTAAAGGAATTTCCAAATCGGATAAAACGTTATTAAGATCGAATAAAACAAATCCAGCTTTTGCGAATCCGGTTTTAATATTTTCGGACGTTATGACAGCTTTAAACGCGTCGTAAAAGCCGGCGAAAATTTTTTTTTCGTAATATAGTAACGTTATATTAAATTCTCGATATAAAACGAATAAACGCGCTTTAAAATAAAATAGCAAAATACGTTAAAACATTAAAATCGATAAAAAATAGCCAAATATATGAAATGTAATAATGCCGTTATTCGCGTAATATTCTTCGAATTCTATCGAGTAATGGTTTTCGTAACCGTTAAAAATAAAAAAAGTTTTGATTTTTTTTATACGCGTTCGGATATATTTATCGAAATATTAGACCCGTTAAAACCTAGTTCGTTTGTCATCTAGCCATTATTACTTAAATCAATTTTTAACCGGTTAATAATAAAAATTTTAATACCAAAAATAAAGATAATTTTCTCAGCCAAAATAATAAATATCGGTAATACCTTACCTTATAAATTAACAGCCTATATAACTGCAACCTATTTTCTATTTCCTTATTACGCCTATCTAGGTTTTTTTCAGTTTTTAATACTAGTAATTATTATATGCGTTATATATTTTATTAGCAATGATTTTATTATTTAATATTTTTAAATGTTTTCAAAATATCTTGTCGGTTTTATTTCTTTTACCTATTAGTATAATTTATATATTAATCATTTTTTATAAATTTTTAAAAAGGTTTTATGTTAAATGTAATATATTTACATTTAATATGTATAAAAATTTAATTCGTATTATATAATAACACTAAGAAATTAGAAACTACGTATAAATATTTTTATTTATACATTTATACGTAAAATATATATTTATTTTATATATAACTCTTTGAATTATAATATTTAAAAAATAAATATAAAATATATTTTTTATATAACGGCTGAATTTATCACATTATAGTCAATTAAAAATTTGTAATTAACTTAATTATTAAATAATTTATAAAGTCGACATAGTTCGTTATAATATAAATATTCCTTTATAGGTTATTATTATATAAATTATGTTAAGTATTACGATTAATATTAAACACGTATATAAATACTGTATTTTTCTATAAGAAAAAGATTTGTTCGTAATATAAGCTTTTTATAGCATTATCAAATCTTTTAAGAATTTAAGAATTGTAAAAAGATTAATTAATTAATATTTATATTTGTCCAAAAAAAGTTTTTAATTTTTTATAAATGTATTTAATACATTATCATAATATAGTAATACAAATTTAATTTTCGAAATCGGGTAAATATAATATATATTTTTTGTAATAAACAGTTTTATATTTTTAAAAAATCGATTATTATTTACTTGAAATATAAATATTTTTATAAAAATTATGCCGTTAATTCTATTTTGTTACAAAATATTTTAATATTCATTTCGATAATGATTCAATTCGAAACTTTATTATTTGTTTTTTAAATTATTTTTCATTTAATATGTATTCCTTTTTTTTAATATAAACCTTTATTATCCGTTTTTAAAAAGATTTTTTAGAAATAAATAAATCTTTTAAGTTTTATTGGGATTACATTATTATAAATTATAATTAGAAGTTGTTATTATGTCGATAAAATAAGTAAATTATATATTATAAAATAGGCGTTAAATATTAAATTTACGAATTAATCAATAGTTAATATATTATGAACAACGTTATTTTATGTAGTAAATTATAACGAATATTTAAAATTATAAAACGTTATACTTAAATAAATATTATTAAACTTATGTTAAATAATAACAATATTTATATTTAAAATATATATAATATGTGTAAATTTGCAACTTATAATTCAAATTTTATATTAAAGTACAAAAAATATATTATTTGTATATAATTATTAATATTTTTATATATTAAATTCTGGGTTAAAAATATTAAATTTCTGTATTTATATTTAATAATTATCATAAATGTAAAGGTTGTTGTATATAGCAGCATAGAATTTTATAATTTATATATTTTTTAATATTATTTCAAAATACTATCTTTGTATATTTTTATAATATATTAGCTTTTTATAAATATCGTTAATATTTTATATATCTTTATATATTACATATTAATATATATCATGTATTCCAAAACTATTTGTTTTATAAAAGTTTCTTATTTATTATATTTTATATTTTTTGTTCTATTTAAAGTAAACTGTTATATGTAAATTGATAATAATGTAACTAATTTTAATTATAATTAATAGATATATATAATTATTATAATAGTTTAAAAATTATCTAATAATATAAAATACGATAATTATATTTTCAAAATATAAAACAATTTTTCCAAAAAATCGTAACAATTTTAATTTAATTTTCGATATAAATTACATCAATTAGAACGCTATTTTCCGTATTTTATTCTTTATATATATAATTTGAGAAATTTTAGTTTAATTTAAAAAACAATTATTTAATAAAACTTTAATAGTATAAAATGTTTATAAAGCTACTTGTATTTTATATATTATAAACGTAATATATTTATGATTATATATATAGATTATGGTCTATTTCTCGTATAATAATATCGATATAATATTTAAATAAATATTTCGAAATTTCGATTATATTTATATAATTTATAAACAGTTAATAAATTATATTTCTAGAGTTTAATAACTTTCAAATTTCGTTTTTATTAAATTTGAAAGAAAGCTTGTTCAAATATATCATATTACTCATTTCTGTATTTACATATAAATATACTAATACAATTATTAGTACGGAAAATACAGATTTTTTAATAATAAATATTCAAAAGTACGAAATAATTATATTTTATATTATAAGTTTTACGAGCATATATTTTTAAAAAAGTCGCATAAGTCAATTCGTAAATCGTTTTCGATAATTTATAATTGATAATATTTAATATAATACAAATAAAATTAGAAATATATTAATTTAATAACTGCGACTAAAACTATAAAATCGTACTATATTATATAATATATATTTTAAAAACGTTATTTTTATAATATTAACTTAAAAACATTCTTAATTACGAATTATTAATTATTAATTAAATAACTTTCGTAATACAATTAAATTTATAAACATTACAACATATTTAATATTAATAATAACAATTTCTGTAGTTATTTGAACTGTTTAATTATTATTATATTTTTATAAAAGTGTAAAACAAAGTAATTATTAAAATTAACCGTAAATCTAATTCCGATAATAAAAAGAAAATAGTGTAAAAGAAATATATTTAAATCCGCCGGTGGATTTTTATTAAAAAAATAAAAACCCATTGTTTTGAAAAAGAATAATATTACACTTGTTAACACAATTACGATATAATATATAAATGTTTCGAAAAATATTAATTAGAGCCGTATATTAATAAATATTAATCTTGATTATAAAAAAAATAAGCTTATAAGACGTAATTAGTAAGAATTTATTATAAATTTCAAATTTTATATATTTCGAAATAAGATTTTTAAATAAAAATGTAGCGGAATATTTATATTAACAAAAAATAACTTTTTTAATATTTACCAAAAATATTAATTATGTTTATTTATCTTTACAATTAATGTTTTATTTTTATTATTCGACTTAAATTAATAGATTTTGAAAATTCGAAAAATAAAAACATTTTAAATATTAATGCTATAAAGTTTAAACAAAACCGAAAAATTACGTTTTAGAACATTTAATTCGATATTATAAATTACGAGTTATAAACAAAAGAAACAAGTTATTAATAATTATGATTTCAATTATCTAATAAAAATTCTTATAAATTCTTTTAAACACTTTATTATATAATTATTATCCTATATATTTAACCTGGATTAAAAAGAAATAATATTTTATATAAAGTTTGATAAACTAAAATCTAACAAATATTACTAATATACTAAATAAATAATATATTAATAATTTGAATTTACATTAAATAAATATTTATAATTAAAACACCCTATCGATATCGCACTTTTTTTTATATGCTTTAATTAAAATTAATAGAATTTTAATTGTTGCTGTTCAATTAAATATAACAATTATTCTTATATTTATAATTAGTATTATTATTTAATAAATACTGTTACTTTTAAAACGTAATATTTCAATTAGAATAAAAATTATTCTAATAAATTTTTAAATATAGTACTGATAAGATTAAATTACAGATTATTGCGTTTTACTTATGTCGGCGATTTTTATAATAATATAGAAATAAATAAATAATATAAATATAAATATAATAACGAAAATGGGGTTAAAATTTAAAATTATTAATAATCTTAAGTTATATATTAATATTATAAATTTAAAAATTAAACACATTTTCAAATAAAATTATTTAATACGTTATAAATTTTATCTATAAATATTAATAATATTATAATAAGAATTATGATTTTAAATCGTAAATTTATATAAAATATTTACAGATTTAATATTTAAATTATTTAAATTACCGTTACATTATTAATACTTAATTTAAATCAAATAGTTATATACGGTATATTTTAACTAACACCGGATACGATTTATTATAGTTTTATAATTTTTTTTTAAAACTTTATTGCATTTATAACCTAATAATAATTAGTAATATATATATATATTTATATATAATCTAGAAATTTAATATATTTATTTTCTATTAAATAAATTTTACTAGTTATAAAAATATTTCTATTTTTAAAAAGATTAAAAATTAAGTGTATCATATATTATATATAATGTTAAAAATACGCGATTTTTTAAAATATCATAATCTTATAATTTATCGAATTTAAAAACGATTTTAATTAACTTAGTTATATTTTATATTAAATATAAAATCTTAGTTTTATTTATTTTATCACGAGATAAATTATATAAAATTCGGTTACATATATTAAAAACAAATATTTATTCTATGTTTTTACCGTTAATATAATATAATTACGTTAAGAATTCTTTATTTATTGATTATTTATATTTAGAATTTAATATTTACGAAATAATCGTTTTTATCGAAATAATTTCTATTTAATGTATATAACAACTTTCGATTTTAAAAATTTAAATAGGTAAAAGAAATTAATCGCATATATATTATAATAAAATTAAATCGGAATTAAATTATTGCGGCATTTTTATATAAGAATCTCGTTTTTTTTAATTTGGCAAAATCGTTTTATATATATATTTATCGTTAAATAACGCCTATTATTGTGCTTTTATTTTGTCCAATATAGTAATTTAAAATTATTTATTTTGAAAATTTATGAATAATTTTTTAACCGGTCGAAACTTAAAATTAAAACTCGATAATTATTTTGTCTTAAAATCATTCGTAATATACTACGTATTACTTTTTTAATATCCAAATTCGTTGTACTTTTTTATTATAACCGTTATATGTTTTTATAAATAATTTAGTTTTTAATATACTGAGCTCAAATCTTTTATGTTATTTCGGCCTTTTTATTATGAAGAACTCGGTTTTGTATTTATAAAATATTTTGTATAATATAAAAAATATAACGTATTTATAATTATTTAAATTTATTCGTTTATAAATATAATTTACTTAATTAAATCGTTTTATAAATTTGTAATTGAAGAAATTTAAGATATATTTTATTATATCATTATATTAATTTCGAAAGTATATATACTTAATTTTTAAAAATATTATATATTATAATATATATATAAACTTAACCGTTATAAATTATTTGGAAAATTCAAAATTTATTAAATTTTGTATAATTTTGAAATAAGTACTTTTAATTTTTTATACTTTTAATAAAATAAATACAAAACTTTATAATTTCTGTTTTACTAATAATGTATATTATAATATTAATAATATAATATAAGGTATTAAATTAGTTTTTCAAAATATTACTTAAAATTTTCAATATATTAGGTGTTAAAAAATCTAAATACGTTTAATTTTAAAATTAATTTTTAAATTTTAAAAAAGTACTATCGATTTTCTAATAATTAATATTAAAATAACGGAGTTTTGCTTTGTAATTATATTTAAGTAAATTGTTAATATAATAAATGCCGTTATATTTCGCATTTCTTTTTATAAGATAATAAACAGCTGTAAGCTGAGATAAGGTAATCTCCGACCTATCGTAAAGTAGATTCCAAAAAATAAGTATATTAAGTTACTTTCATCTGGCGTTTTTTATTAACTATCAGATAGTTATTTGTACTAACGCACAGGTCCATAGTTGATCGGATACCAGCCGCAGCCTCGTAAAAGCTATATTTTTACAATTAATTTTTAAGCATTTAGTTTTTAATAATATTAATAAATTAATGTAATTTAGTTGTAAATTAAATAACGTACAGTAATCGAAAATTTTCCGTATATAAATACGTAAGTTATATTATATTACGTACGAATATCATGGTAATTAATACGTATTACGTTAGATAATTAATTATATTCCGTTTAATTTCTCATTTTTATTTGATTTTTAACCTTATCTTATTTATCTTTTTATTTCTTTTTGCGCTCTTATTTTCGTTCCTTTTGCGTACGGTTTTCGTCCTATCTTTATTCGTTATATTTATTTTTCGTAAAAAGTTTTATAGAAAATAATATTTTTGTACCAGTAATAGCTAAAAATTTCTTAAACTTTACCTCTTTAATATTAACAATAAGTCGGACCTTATTCGTATTATAAGCGGTAATAAAGCGTATTATATTTACGTAATATAACGTTATTTTAATTAGTATACGGCTTACATTTCGGCTTTAAGCGTTTTAAATTATATTATAGCTAATTATTATTATAAAACATTTCGTATAATAAATATTTATTTCTATTATCGTTAATATCGCTATTTAATTTCCGTTCAAATTCCGGTCGTCCTTAAGGGCGTTATTTAGATTATTACTTATTTTGTCGTCGAAAACTAAAAGTTAATCGACGAATTTAAGGCAGCTTATATTACGGATACTAAGTTCGCGCGTAACGACGTACTTACAATCGGTCGCCGAATTAACATTTTTCGTAAAACCGAATTCGCCCTTAAGGCGGTTATTATTAAAAAAAATATCGTTTTCTTTGCGCGTGAAAAAAAGATTTCCGATTATCCGTTATGTTTACGAAAATCCCATTTTAACGTCGTTTTATAAATTTGCAAATTTAGGTTATATTTATAAATATTTTAATTTTTTCCTTATTATTTTACAATTAAGTGCCCATTAAACGTAAGCTTATAATATTTTTAAATAAAGAAATTTTCGAAAGTCGTTATATCGTTACGTTTCTCGTTTACGTATATTTTTCGCCTATTTTCTGATATTTTAATAAAATTCTGATATTTATTAATAATTATAATTTAAAAAAGCTTTTATCCGATAAGGTTATTGTTAAACTTAAATGCTTTAAACGTTTTAAAAGCAGTACCTGATTTCCGATTAATAACTAATTATGTTCCGATTACTTAGCTCCTATTCTTCGTAAAAAATAAAACGCTTCCGAATTGCTTCCGGGTTTTATAAAATAAAATTAATAAATATATCTGCTTTTTGTTATTATATATTATCTGATCTTTTTTTATATTTTTATAGTAACCTTTTAATACGTTTATTAAAAGTTAATTACTGTAAAGTTTAATAATTAAATGCAAAAATATATTTTCGAAATAAAAGTTCGACTTTTTTCACGTCGTTTATCGATTTTCGTTTGCTTTTTATTTTATTTATAAATAAATTATAATTATTTAGTTAATCGATTTTCAATCAATATATAATAAAATAATTAGTCGTTAAAAATCTACAAATAATTATATATGTGATATTTTAATTTTAATATATTAATTTTGCTTAAAATTAATTTTTATAATTCTGTATTTATTAGGCGGCCGGTTTCCGATAAAGCTTGTATTATTTTATAACCTTTAAGTTATTCTATTTTCTATATTTATATATTTGACCTTTTTCTTATAACGTTATAATATCTTAAATGCATATTCAAAATACTTTCGGAGTATTTACGTATTATATTTAGCAAGCGAAATTTCTTTTTTGATTAGATATTTGTATTACCGTCGATTATCTTAGTAATGGATGATATTCTTTATTATTTATTTTTCTTATTTCTTTATTAGGTCTGGTAACATTATCTAAATAATATCCGGTTCCCGATTATATTACTAGTTTAAGAAAGATATTAAAATATATTATATATCCGTTAATATTTAGTAAAAAGAAATATTTTCTGCGCCTAAGACCTTTTTTACTTTTTAATTATAACCCGAACGTAAATAAGTATTAATTGTTTATTTTTAAATTTAAAAATTTTAATTAGTAAATTTACTTATTGTTTTCATTAATATTTTTTAAACGTATAGTATTAATTATAATACTTTTTTTAGGTTACTGCTATTTTCTTTAAGTGTTCGTATATTATTTGACAAATAACCGTTATTTTCTCGAGAGGTTTTTATCTCTTTGTATTTATTCTTTAAACCTTTATAAAAATATTTTATTATTTTTAACTAATTTCTATATAAGATTTCGAACGGAAAACGGCCGATAAATACGTTTTACGTATTATTATATGCGAATTTCGTATTTCGTAATAATTTTATTTAATTATTTTAATACTTATTAACGTAATTATGAAAATAATATTTTAGGACTTAGTAAATATATTTCGTCTACTTATTAATTTGCAGATAATAAAAGGTCGCTATTCGCTGCTTTATTTTTCGTTTTTTACAAAATTCCGACTAAAATTAATTCGTTAATAATTTATTTTTATTATTAAAAGTTTTAGTTAGCGCATCGTTTTTGTATTTAATCTCATTATAAAATAGTCGGATTAATTCGACTGCAGTTAAGGTTTTTATTATAAAAATAAATAATTTTAATTTCGTAAAGCGGTTGACAATTACCAAGATTACGTTATACTTTAACCCGTTTAAACTTAGGCTTTTAAAAAGCTCTGTAATAAAATCTAACGAGATTTTTTGAAAAGATTGCTTAAGTAACGGCAAGGACTATAATTGTTTATATAATTTGTAGCATAATTTTATTATACCTTAACAGTTCGGATATTGCTTAATATATTTTCGGATATCGTTTGCTATATGGTTTTAATAAAACCTTTTAGTTATTAATTTTAACGTATAGATATATCTCATATATTTTATTTTAGGATTATTATGGTATTAATTAATTACTTCTATAAAAGGCCTTATAACGAGATTACGAATTTATTCTAATAATATAAAACCTTAAATAGGCTTAAGAAATATCCCTTTTTTATATTTATTTGGCGTTTAGTTATCCCTATCAACTTTATGAGATTTAGGTCTTTAATTTATAGCCTTCGGATCTGATCGTAAAACTATTAAGAGATCTTCGGCCATGACGTCGTTTTGTTTTTGACCAGTTTTTTCGCCAAGGAACGTAAGACATACTAGTTATAAACCGTAATTTTAATACTAATTTCGTTCTATTTAAACTTTTCCAAATCCGATTATAATATAGTTATAATTTACGGTTACTATTATTTAATATTGATTATATTATTATTGCAGTTTATATTTACATTATTATTTATAAATAATAACTTCAGCAGATATATAATTTTTTACTTTTCTTTCCTTTAAAAAATTTCTGCAATCGTATAACGAGGATTTTCTCTTTTTTTTTTACGCGAATAATAATTACCTAAATTTCCGCCACCTAAAATCTATCTGAGAATTCTATAGCAAATAAATTTTGCGTTATTTTTATAAAGCTTTTTGTCCTCTTATAATGTATTAAATTGCGCTATATATTTATAACCGTTTTCCGTACGTTTTCCGGCATATTATTCGTAAGTCTAAATTTCTTAAATAATGTAGAGATTACGTTTTTATATCTAATTTTCCCTGATATATAATCCGGGCGTTTAAATAACCCATTCGCTAAATTAACTACGTCCGGTCGGTATTAGATTTCAAAATCAAATTACGTAAGGCAATAAACCCATTAAGCTAACCTTTCTTTAAAGTTACGCGCCGGCGCCTTTATGATGTCTTTTAACGCTATATAATCGGTAAGTACTAAAAAACCTTTTCCGTACTCTTAAGGTATTATCGCTAATATTCTAGGCTTTTATAATCACTAATAATTTTTATTACCCTATAGCTTACCGCTTTTAGGTTGGACTTAGTTTTCGCGACTAATATGCGACTAGACGTTAATACTCTCCATATTTCTATACAAGTATCTCTAATATGGCTTTTACCAAAGCGTCTGTTTTAACCCTGATATTTTTGGCGTTATCTCAATGTCGGAGAATGGTTGCCGACTAAAAGTATGACGGCTATGTGGTTTAACCAACTATTAAATCTAAGTCGTACGGGTTTATGTTGGCAGGAATATCGTAGGAATCTAAGCAATAAATACAGTATCGTATTACGTCTCGTAATATCAAATGCGTTTTAAGTAACGATATTATATTATAAATAATTGATATCATAAAATATTACAAATTAATGCTTTTTATTTTATAGAAATAATAAACGTATATATTTTGTAATAGCTTATTGGTTTATTACTAATAAGTTGGTAATCCGGCTTGCTGGCTTATTACCACTAAGTCGGTGATTTATTACGTAACTTGATTTACTATCTTTTTTGGCTTATTTTGTTAGAGATCGTTTCTAGAGGACATAGCTCGTTGAGTTGTAATATAATCTCTCTTTTTTCAAAATGTTTTCTTTTAGATTTTTTTCATTAAAAGTTTTTATTTTCCTTTATTATAGCTTCTCGTATTTCTAAGTTTCGTTTTCGCAAAACTATTTAGCGAGTTGCCTTAGTTAATTTAATTAAGTTTAAAGGTTTTGTCGTTATGCTATATCTTTTTTATTTTTTCTGATACCTTGATTATTAAATAATAAAAAGTATGTCGCGTTATAAAAAATGCGTACGTAAACGGCGTTCTTGTAATAAAAGCGGAGTTCTTATGTTTATAATTAATTATTATATCGCCGAAGCTCGTTAATTGAAAAAAAGAAATTCGCGGCGGAAAAGCTTTAGCCGAATTTTTGGCGCGATTTTCTCGTATACGGCGATAACGTTAATATCATTAATCTAAGGGTATCAAATTCGTTAACTGAGCCCTTTAGTCGTTAAATAAATCCAACGACCCTACCTATTTGGAGTTAACATTTATAATCGAAATATAAGCTTTGGATAAAATAAACGTTATTAATTAAAATGCGATAAACCAAGGGCTTTTTTTCTTAGATCTTATAAATTAGAATACCATTATTTCGAGTGGTTTCGTCGTTGCCGGTAATAGTTTTTTAACAAGCGCTAGACACCAATAAGATTTTTGTCAGGTTTCCAGATATTTCGAAGTTCGGGTGCTTTTTTTACTTGATCAGGTATTGGATAAATCCTTTTTTTTTTCGCATATCGAATTTTTCTTCTATTTTATACGCCGTATCGTTATTTATTTCTATATTTTCCTATACCGCATATGTCTTAATTATGTCTGTTATTAATTCGAATAAAGAAATATAAAAAGTTAGATACAATTTGATTTTCGGTAAATATTCTAATTAGTAATTATTTTTAGAGATTTTTTAATAATTTTATATGAATTAATATATTTAAAATTAAATTTTGTACTAGGTGTTTTTGTTTAAATATGTTTGATAATAAAATAAATTATTTCTCTCTTTTTCGAAATATAAGTTTTAAATCTTTTTTGAATATAATATTATCTTATTTGATTTTGTACGAATCTTAGTTTTATTTTTATTTTCTGATATAAATGCCGTAACCGTTTTAATATAAAAATTATTTTCATATTAATTAAACTGTTATAGTATACCTTTTTATAAACTTTTAAAATAAAACCAAAATTGGCGTTCGTAAATATTATCCTAATGTTTTTGTAATAACTGGCATTATAAATTAATCACGCGATTGGTAATTTTTTAACCTAGTTGTTTTGTTTATAATTAATATAATATCGTAAGTAAAATTTTAAAATTTGATTTATTTGCTTAATTTATTTGTTTATTTAAAGTTTAAACACGTTAAATAATTTGTGATTTAGGCCGATTTATATTAGAAGGCGTTGCTAAAACTTGAATATAAATATTAATCCTTTGTTTGAAATAATTTCTATTAGTAATTTATTGAAGTGGGGCGGGGTGTTACACCCGTGATCAGGCTCGGCTAATCAGAAAGCCCGAGTTTCGCATGTATATTAAGAAGTTCTTTTTTGCTATGGGTTCAACCCTTAGATATTAACTATTACTATTCAGCATATTTTCTGCTATTTTAGTTATCGAGGTTCAATACCAGCAATATAATTAAATTAAGTTTTTCATTTTTCGATAATCTTATTCTGTATCGCGATATAAAATGGTTATCCGTATTAATTAAAATTAATTCTCCTAACCCCAATTTATTTAGCTGCCAAGAAGAAAACACTGACTTTAATTAGCTGCCAAAATAATTTTCGATATTTTTAATTAATATTCGGAAAAAGCTAAGGTTTTAATTTAAAATGCGAGTAATTATAATTACGGCTATAAAGATATAAAAACGTATATTACGTTTTACAAAATAACGACGTTACGAACGACCGATAACGGTAAAGTAATTTCAAAATATTATTAATTAAAAGGGAATATTTTGGAATTAAGCGTTTACGGGACCCTATCCGGAGTTAAATCCCTAACAGGCCGATTTCGAAAAATCACATACATAAAAATGCACAGGTTTAAGAATATAGATTAATCACCTATGTTCTAAACCGACGGCATAATTTAGGATATAACGTATTCCTTAGAACTTTGTACCTAATAAAACAGAATTCGGATATTTAGAAATAAGAAAATAAATATAAAATTAATTAGGATTAAAAATTAACTAATTAAAATTAATTAGGACTAATTATTAAAAATTAACCTATTAAAATTTAAAAACGAAAATGCGTTATTAGCAATGTATTTACGTAAATTTTGGATTAATTAATTCTAAAGTAACGCTGTTATGATTAATGATATATATTAAACTGTTAACGTAAACAAAAAAAGGAATAAGGTTATAAATTTTATGATTTCGTTTACGAAAAAGTTTCGAAAAGGAATTAATATTTTTAACATAATTTAAAAAAATACAACCGACTTATTAAATAATATATTTTGGAATATTTTCGCCTTAATAAGCTAATATTCCGTATAGGCCTTATTTAGAAATATCTTTTAGGATTTAGTAATATTAATTAGTAGGATTATTTTAGCGGTAAAATTAATAATAAATGTATTGATTATAAAGTTAAAAACGATTTAGTCCGACATTTACCGCCAGTAACATGCTAATCAGAAAAAACGGGTTTATCTAGGTACAAAAAAATGACGATATCTTTATTACGATTGCGAAAAGTTCAGAAAATATGGACGAAAATATTAAACGCTTTAAAGTCTCTTATATCCACGTATACGAATAATAATTTTAAATTATTAAATTATGTTAACCTCGAGCCATTTTTTTCTGATTAATAAATTTCGTTAGAATTTAGCGATTTGCTAGAAATTTGTCGAAATTATTAAAGATTGCAACATAATAAAGGTTATTATTTATTCCGGAATTCACTATTATCTAAAAAGATTAAAATTTAATGTCGAATATTATTAATTATTACTGATTATTTGAACCTAAGAATGAAAACGAGGTTAATAATAAGTTACCTTTAAGTAATTCTATTGGTTTTCTAGAGCCGGCTATAGAAGTAATTAAAGGGCAAGTATCGGAAATACCGGAGATTACTATTAAAATACCTAAAGGACGATAAATTTAACTTATTTAAATTTCGTTGCAAATATTTTTTAAATTTATAATATTTATTTTTGAAAAAATATTTTTAAACTCCCTTAATTAATGTAAATACGGGATTCTCGGTAAATATTATAGATAAATTTATTTTTTCTAATAGTATTGCCGAATGTATCCGTTTTCTTAGATTTCCGTTTTTCTGGTATTACGGTTACCGATTGGCTTAAAGGAATCGGCAGGTTGTATCGGAAATATAAATTTATAAAGGCGAAAATAATTAATAAATTGCCTTATTAAATAAATAGCCCTTTTATAAAAGATCGAATTAAAGTTATTTTTAAGGGTATTATTATTTAAAATAAGACAGTTAATAACGTTTTGAAAACTTTTAAGCTATAAAACTTAAAGTAAATGCGGATTATTAAGGATTAATTAAGGATATTAACAAAATAGGCTTAACGCAGTATACCTAATTAGATTTATAAGTATTATTTGGAACATATTGCTAAAGTTTGTAATATCGTTAAAAAGGCTAAATTTAAAGGTAAAATTGCGAATAAAAATAAATATATTAAAAACTTATTAAAGGTATTTTTAGCTAATTATTTCGAAATTTGTTTTAATAATTTATTAATAAAGTTTAAGGATTTGTACGTAACGCCTTATAATATCACCGCAATATTAATTAAAAATTAAAGTTTTAATAAAATTTGGTTAATTAATTATTAAAAGCAAAGATAATTATTAAATATAATTTATTTCGACTTTAGCCAGATAAAAAAGGTACGATAATAAAATCTTAGACCTATTTAACAAAATAATTTTTAACTTAAGTTTTTTTTATCGGCAAAACGTAATTAAATATCGGAAATTACTAATACTTTGCAAAAGTTAAAGATTACCTAAATACGATAGATATAAAATTTTAATACTTTTAAGGAAAAAATAAGAAATTATAAGGTTGCCCGGTTATTATAATATTACATATTTTTAGGCCAAAAACCACCATGGGCATAATATAATAATGCCGATTTATCGATTAATACAATAAGTTTTTAGCCGGACAATTTTAATAAAATAAGATCTTATCGTAAATAAGGTGGTTACCAAGATAATTATTAAAATTGCAAAGGACGACTTGGCAATTTTGAAAGAAGAACCTGTTGGTTTTACGGTAAATAAGGATATACAATATATATATATAAACTATTTTCGAATATAAAAGAAACCGGTTTAATTTCGCTTAATAATAATTAATATATGATTTTTTCAAGTTTAAAGTTGATCAATTTAATCTAGATATAATACAATTTCCGAAAATATTCCAGAATTAAGCGATTAATAAATGGATTTTTATTTGAAAAAAGATTTCAAAATGGATATATAATTCACCCAGCTTCCTTAGTTATTTTAGGAACAAAATAAAGTATTATAATTATTAATAGAAAATTTTTAAAGGATTAAAAAATTCCAGATTTAATGTTAACCAGGATTTTACCCGTTTTAATACCCCGGACGTATTTTATCTTACGATAATCCTAAAGCTTAATTAATCGGAACCCGTTATTAATTAAAATTATATTATTAAAATTAACATATTTTATTTTGTTATAACAGACGATAAGCTATTTTATAAAACAGTATTTTTAGTTAATTAATTTTAAAATAACTTTATTAAAAATAAAGGTATTCCATATTTTAATAAAATCCGCGCGTTAAAAATTAATATAAATAATTAACCCCTTATATTTACCAATATTATATTAATTAAACGACCTAATAAGGAAAAAGAAAATACCGGCAAATCTATAAAAAACCAAAATTAATAGTAATAAATTTATACAAAACGAACCTTTATTTCTAAATATCGAAATAAAAATATAAACGGATTATACCTTTAATTACGGTAAATTAATTAATAAGCAATCGGTAAAATATTAAGAAGTTAAAATTTATAAAAATACGAAAAAAAAACTTCGAAATTACCTTGTTAAAATTAATTAAAATTTGCCCGGATTTTAATAAGGTTTTTAAGAATTTTATGGCCGCAAAAACCCTGAAAACATTAAATCGTAAAAATAAGAAAACGATTAAGATAACGGAAGCAGAAATCCGCAGTTTTATACCTATTAAACCGCGATAAACGCTTAAGATCTTAATTATAGATATTAAATATAAACCGGAAAAATAAAACGAAGCCAACATTTTATCCGTATAATAATGTAATCCGACCGAATATATTACTTTATTATTTCGATTTGCTATTAAAATTGATTTTAAAGAAAAAAAAACTTAATTAATAGTATTATCGATACCGGAGCCGAATTAAATGTTATAATCTTATTATACGTTAAGAAATATTGGTTGGCAAAATAATAAATACAGGTTTTTTTTACAGGATTTAATTCTTAAAAAAGGATTAAATTTAAAGCCGTAATCGAGGTTCCGATTTGATTAACTGGTTAATGACTTATTATTCTTTTTTTTGGTTGTCGACGACAACCGCATAATATAGTTATTAATATTAGGATTTAATTTTATAGCGAAATCGAAAATAACATTAAATATAAACCTAAAAATAATAAAAAAAATTGGAATTTCGTCCGACGAAAATTATTATTCTCTTAATACCGGCAGGGCGAATTAGCCGTAATATTTACGCGGATAACTAACTTGAAAAAATATAGCCAGTAAACTTATAGGCCGTTTTATTAGCGTAAATAAACTTAATAACGAAAAAACAAATAAATCCGTTATAAGCCTTTATATGTTTTCGATTAAGGAAATATCCTTTAATTAAGATTATAAGATAATTTAGGAAGTTATAGGAAATAAATTAAACTTGAAGGATAACATTTTGAGATAGTTTAATAACGAAAAATTAATATATATGTTATATGGAATTATATAGGAAGAAATATATGACAATATTAAAGAAAAAAAGAAAAAAACGGTTTAGATTAATATTATATATAAGCCCAAATAGAAAAAAAATAGTTCCTATCGATAATATATTATTCGATAGATCGATATTACCTAAGGACCTAAATTAGAAAATTAAGGAGCTCGAAAAAGCTATATAAACGATTAAAAAATAAAAAGATACCCTAAATAAATTTGATATACTATTAGCGGCATTATTTCCAAGGTTTATTTCGATATCTTGCGAGATTCGATTAACCGAAAAAAAATTAAGGCTTTATTTGATCAGATCGGCGACAGGTTTATCCGTATGGGAAAAGCTTTTTTTAAGAAGATGTTATTCCGAAAAGAAGTTATTTTAAGATGGGATTAGTAAAAATATAACTAAATTAAAAAGATTATCGTATATTTTTACGAAATTAAAATTATTTCCCATAAAGTATAAAAAATTAAAGGTATTATAATATTAGTTAATATAAAGGATAAACTAATTAATATGTTAGGAATACGTATCGAAAAAGAAATATTCGAATAATCGCATATTACGTACCGGAATATCTGGTTCCTTATAAAGAAAAAGGATAACGGTTTACGATTAATTAATTTTGTAACGAAATTAAACATTATTATTTTGTGGAATGTATTTATACCGGAAAACTGTAACGAATTTTCCGCAAATTTTGCTATATGCTTTTTGGTTTCTCTTATAAACTTTTTCTTTAGGTATAATTAAGTTACTTTAATTTTTATTAGCAAAAATATGATAACGTTTGTAATACCGTTAGGATTATTCCGATATATTATTATACTTATGGAATTTATTAATTTTATAACTTATTTTTGTCGTATAATTAAAAAGATTTTTTATAATTTATTGCCCAAAATCGCGCGGTTATTTATAAATAACGTTAATATTAAAAGATTAAAAACGTAATACGATAATATTAAGATTTTCCTCGAAATTTAATAATTCGTTTTTAAATATATTATTAATATAAAAAAGATTTTTTTAATTACAAATTTACCGGAATTATAATTAATATATAAAAATCTTAATAATACTGCAAATTTGCGATTATAATCGGATTTCTTATCGTGCCAATGGTTGTCGATCTAATATAATTAAAGTAATAAAAATTCGGAAATTCGGTTTTATAAAAATATATCGGAGATTAAAACCTTTTTAAGAATTACCGTTTATTATCGGATATTTATTATATATTATATTATTAAGGTAAAACTTTTTATTTATGTATTCCGCAAAAATAAACCTTTTATTTAAGGCCTTAATTAGAAACATATTATGAAAATATTTAAAAAAAACTTATAACGGTTTTAATCCTAATTATTATTAATTATAACTCCGGAATAAGAAAAATTATTATATGGACGGATTCGTACGAGCGAGATTTCGGAAAAATATTAAGCCAAAGTAATTAATAACGTAAAGTGCCCGGTGCGCTATAAAAATGATATCTGGAAAAAAGCCGAATTAAGTTACGATATTACCAAATTAAAATATAAAGTTATTTTTAAAATTTTAAAATAATTCCAAAATTATATTTATAGAATTCGGTTTATATTAAAAACTAACATTAAGGTATTAGTTATATAAATTAATAATTTTATAAGCTTATTACCCGGTATTTTATTAATTCGTTAAATTACGTATATTAAGTTTTTCGATTTCGAAATTAAATATATCCTTAGCAAAATAATACGGCCGTTAATAAATTATCGAAAAAACCAGCTGCGCTTTTTAAGGAATTAAATAATTAATAAAAAGGAAAATTTAATAATTTTATTAATATTTAATTAAATGTTATTCGACTGAATTTTATAACCGGAATAACCTAAATAAAAAAAAAAGAAGGATTTTTAATTAGGATTTGGTTTTAACGGTAACAAAAATACGCAAGATTTTTGACGATATTAAAATTCCTTAATTAATTGTCGGAAATAACGATAAAAAAATAAATAACTTTTAAACCGAAGCCTTAAAATATTTTGTTCAGGACGGTATTTTGGGGCATAAAGCGGAAAAATAATATGGCAGTTATAAAGTTATCGATAACGAACAAAAAGGCCTAATAATAATTAAATAATATTACGAAAATTACGGTTATAAAAGACGGAATACGATATAGCGACGTATAGCTATTTTATATTATTGGCGCGATATATATGGGCATATACGGAAAATAAGTTTTATTTACGTTTTATGCTAAAAAGTTATTAATTAACGTTTTCAAAAAAAATTATAACTTTTTAAATTTTTTGGATATCGTAATTATTTAAGTTATTAAGGTTTAATTTATGCCAAATAATAACAAGTACAAAGCGATTATCGAAGCCCGATACGAATTATCCGGATATTTCGAAATCAAAGCTCTACGTACGGTTATTTTTATAATGATTAAGAAATTCCTATATAAGTATATTTTTTACCGATACGAAATTCCGGTTAAAATTAAGATTAATAAAAGTTTTGAAAATAAAGGAGAAATTATCGAAATTTACGAAATATTTGGGATTAAACGAAAAGTTGAAGTTATATACCTTATTTGGCGGTAGGGATTAATTAAGAAAAAGTATATCCCGATCGTTAAAAAATTAAAAAAAATAACGGACGATACGGGTAAAGGATAAGTTAAATTCTTACTTAAGATAATATTCGCGGATAATACCATTATAAAAAATTACGGTTTTAATTTTAATAAGTTATTATACGGCCAAAAAACGCTTTTACCGATTAAAATTATAATACCGATATAAAAAATTATAATATAAAATCTTAATATATTAAGAAAAAATTTGATTATATAACGAATTAAGTTATTAAAAAATAAAACCGATAACGTTATTAAAGTAATTAAAGTCATTATTACGTAACGTTATAAGGTTATTTAATTTATTAATTTGAAAAACAAAAATAAAAGAAATTCAACTTTTAAAAATTAATATATTAATATTACTTTATAACATATTGTAATATATTAATATATTTAAAAAATAAAGCTAAAATACCGATAAATAAAATTATATCTAATTAATAATTTAATTAATTAAGGCATGTATTACTTAAAGGAAATTAATGGAATATTATTATAGTGAATATTTTTATTAATAAATTAAAATAATTTATTAAGAATAAAAAAGATAATAAAAACTGGTTAATTTACAAAAAAATGATTAGATAAAATTATTACTTAACGAATTTAATCGGTTATACGATATTACGAATAAAGAGTTAAATAACATAAATATCGAACTACCGGAAAATTAACAATTTAAAATTACCGAATTTATTAAAACAAATATTAAAGTTCAGATACCGAACGGACGATTCGAAAGTTATGCAATTATGGATAATAATAACATATACGAAATTAATTAATCCGACGGAAAAAGACAATTATTGCAATTATTAACAAAATATTAATATGTAAAATGAAATACCAATTTATATTTTTATTAAGCCTTTAAAATTATTAAGATATTAAGGTAATGATTTACTTAAATTTTTTTATAATACTGCAAATTTTAATTATATAACGAAAATCAATTAACCTTTTTTAATTAAATATTAAAAAGAATTATTATTAAATTCGTAAAAAAATCTTACAATTTAATTTATAAATATTTAATTTAATTTACGGTTTTTTTATAAAACGTAATTTGAAATCCTTGAATTAATTATCCTTAAATATATAATTATATTTATCGATCGACCTGATATAATTATTATAAATATTTTTCGCAAAGCCAAAAAATAATATATATTTAAAAAAATAAAAATATTCGGCAATTCCTAAATAATTTAAAATTATAATGGCGTTTATTATAAAGTTCGTAAAATACCAGATTAAATATTTTAAAAACTTAAATACATAATTTATTTACGTATCGAAAATGTTTAATAAGATATATTATAAGTTAATTTAAAAAACCGGCGTAAGTAATTTTGACAAATACGGCTTTTATTCCCGGTTTGCTTTTGAAAAATAATATTTTGGTAATTGGTAATTAGGCGTTAATAATTTTCTAAAAATTAATACCGGTAATTCGCTATTTTAAAAACTAATTAATAACGGGACCGGAAGTAAAGAAAATAAATATTGCCTTACGTATTTATTATTAATTAAAATAAAATAAGTTATATTAGGAAATATAACTTATTTCGAAATATTTAAAAATAATATAAATAATAACCGTATTATTATTCCAAATATCGATTATATGTTAAAATGTAAAAAAAGAATATTAACGGAAATTTAATTTAGTAATATTAATAAATAAATTAAGGAATTGGTTAATAATTTTTGGACTAGAAAAAATTAATAAATTTGAAAATAACGAAGATTTTTTAGTATTAATACTAAGTATTAGCGTTATTAATCGGTAATTTTCAGAGAATTGTTCGACGGTTTTTAAAATCGGAAAAACTGCCGGATTATTTTCGATAAATTATTATATATTTTATTGAAAATAGTAAAATTTAAATAGGAATAAATTATCTATAACTGGAGTTACAGGAAAAAAGTAATTATTACCTTTAGTAATATTACGAAATCGATATCCAAAAAAAAGATGTAATTCGGGTATAAAAGTTTAACGATATATGGGATTTTGGCTTTTACGAATATCGGAAGGGTTAATCGGAAGCTTATTATTACGTTAAAATTAAAAAGCCAAAAATTTGTTTATTTTACGGATAAAAGGTTTGGCGAATATAAGATACTTTAAAGTTTTAAGGATATAATAATAATATGCCGAAAAACGATTAAAGTTTTGAAAATTTTAATTATATCGAATTTAACCGTTTTTAATAATATCGGAAACTTTATTTTTAATTAATAGATAGCTTATTTGTTTAGTTAATTCCTTAAGATCCGTATTAATACGAGAATCCTAACGTTTGGAAGGTTTTGACGATTTAGGAATACCTATAATAAACTAATTAAACGTATTAAATGGAAAAAATGATATATATAGATATAAATATCGATATTTATAAATAAAAAATAAATGTTATTAATAAAAAATAGGAGATTATGGAAATTAAAGTTTAAAAAATATAAAAATAATAACGTTTATAAGTTATTAATCGAAAACGCTAATAACGTACGGTATTTTTCTTAATAATATTAAATAAAAATTTCCTCGAATTTTTTGAGTATATCAAAATTCTTTTAAAAAATAATTAAGAATTACAAATATCGATTAATTATTATTATTTTTTATTATTATTATCAAATAATTTTTAATATTATATTAATTTTATAATTTATTAATTATATTCCATATTTATTTATCTGTATTACGATTTTTTATTTATTATATATCCGGATCTTATTATGTATATTATGGTATTAACGTTATTAAAAAAACAACTTAAAAAACCGGCTCGGATTAATTTTAAGCCAAAACCCAAAAAAATAAATTAATTTAGGTTTAGTAAATTAAGTAAAGTTATAAATATTAAGGTTTTAAGTACGTCAAAATTTAAAAAAATACTGAAAAAGTTATACGGCAATACTTTATTTTATGTTCCTATATTTCGTCCTAATTAGAAAATTAATTTTAATCGATTAATATTTATTACTTTATATAATTAAGGGAAAAATCGCTTTTAGAATTATTGTAAAATATTATCAGATTTCGAAAATAATCTGAATTTATAACATAATGCCGTAATTATGCCGTTTTGAAAAATTATTATATTTATTACCGACGCAAAATATTTTCGATTAAAAAATATTACGGCGTTAATATACGCATTTTCGCGCGCGGCCATAAAAAATAAACTGATATATATTTTCGAAACCGGTTATTTTATTATTTAAGGATATTATATGGTATTAAATTAAAAAATAAAAGTTATTATTTATAATTCTGATCTTAACTACGTTTGGATAATAATTTACGATATTATTCGTATTAATAAAATTAAAGAATATGGGTATTAGGTTAGTTTTTTGCGTATCCGATTAAAATATACCTTTATAATATTTAATAATACCTATTTAAATAATCGAAATAAGAAAATATTAAGAATTTATTTTTACGTATTAATAAAATTAAAATTCCTAAATAATATTTTCATTAAATATATAATATTTAAATAATTTACTTATTTTATGTTATTATACAAACACTTTGTTTATAAGAAACCGAAAAATTAACTTTAAATAAAAAATAATAATTAATCGAAAAAATAAAATAAAAAATTAAGGCGTACCTGGGTTTACATAACAAATATTAAAACGAAAACATATTTAAAGGATTTTAACTTAGCAAATAGCTATTACTTATTTCTGAAAACTTTTCGGATTTTCTTTTATTTTTCGACCAAGATATTTATATATTTCGTTAACTTCGAAATAACTTTATATTAATACGTATATTACATAATAATATTAAAACAAAATATATATTTCGCTTATTACTTAATAATTAACTTACCTAAACCATACTGGCAAAAACTTATAAAACCCCGTATCAATAAATGAGAAATATATATTAAATTATTAGAAAACGGTTAAAGCTTTATTTTGTCCCAAAATAACCAAGTTGAAAAAAGTATAAAAAATCGATTAATAATTAATAAGTAAAAGATAAAGTACAAAAGGATAAGAAAAAATATTTTTAATACAAAAAGTTAATTAAAAAACGAAATTGGAATTTTAATTTAAAAATATTAAAAGATGTACCCCGTCGAAGGAGGAAAAATTAATTAATAAGGATATAAGTATAATATACTTATTATAGCGTTAGGTTATTATTATTTCTTACGATAAAACGGGGACGTTTTTTATCGTAAAAAAAAAGGCTTAAAATAAGGCGGGATATTATACTCGTAATTAGGTTCGGCTAATTAAAAAGCCCAAGTTTCGTATATATATTAAGAAGTTCTTTTTCGCCATGAGTTTCATCCCCAGGTATTAACTACTACCACTTAACATATTTTTTGCCGCTTTAGTTATCGAGGTTTAACACCAACAATATAATCAGATTAAGTTTTTCATTTTTCGACAATCCTATTCCGTACCGTGACATAAAATGGTTATCCGTACTGATCAAGACCAATTCTCCCAACCTTAATTCATTATCTATGCTAAAAATATTTCTAAAAAAGATATATGCTATTTGTTTGACTTTTGTATCTTTCTAATATAATAAAAATAAGAAAGTTTCGTGAATTAATCGACAATTACGAAAATACTATCGTAATATACTCGTATAACAAGAGATTTTAATATAGGAAATGTAGTAATAAAGTTAAATATAACGGAATATTACGATCGTTTTACGACTAGTAATAGCTGTAATTTTCTGTATAGTTTATATCGTTAAGTCTTTATTTTAACCCAAACCTTATATTGTTATATAAGCCTTTATATTTTAAATTTTATTTTAGAAAAATAATAAGTTCGTTATAAGGCTTTTAAGGTCTTATGAATCTCTGAATATTGATATAATAAATATTCGTATATTTTTCATACGAAATTCTTTTAGTATTTCTTTAAAATCTGTATTTTATTTATTTTTTTGTTTTTTGAGACCTCGTCGTTATATTGTTGGATTTTCTGATGCATATTAAGGGGTACAGCCCGTATTGTCGCAATTTGTCGTAAACGTAAATATTTTTATAGTAATATCAAAAATTATGTATTTAATTTTAAGTAATTTTTTAAGGTTTAGTGATTTGTTCAAAATATCAGTTTTGTTGTTTTTAAGCCCTTTTTGTAAACGATAACGAAATCAAAATTCGCTAGTTCTTCCGCGTAACGAAATTGTTATTTTGTAAGTTCTCTGATCGTGATAAAACGGGTAAAATTAAGATAATCCGTATAAACCTTAACCTGGTGCAAATTTCTCTTTAGGAAATGCCCAAATTTTCGAAAAACCATAATAATAGCCATAAACTTTTTTTTTGGAATACCGTAATTAAATTCGGCTCTTTTTAATTTATAAAAAAAGAATGCAATGAGATATAATTTGCCTTATTTATTTCGTTATCCGATTATGATTTTTAACGCGTAATCTGAATTATTAGTTTTTAATTTAACAGGGCGAGGTAAATTGTATATAATTAGTATTAGTTCGTTAATGATTATATCTTTGATCTCTTAGATTTTTTTTTATCTTTAGCGTCTATTTAAATTCCTTTTTTTAGTAAGGTTAATTTAAGGTATAATTATTTTGCTAAAGTTTCGGATAAATTTTCTATAATAATTGGCGAATTTAAGGAATGCCTGTATTTCTTTAACCGTAATTAGCGTTTATTATTTTGTAATTGTAGCGATTTTCTTAAAGTTTATGCTAATATGTCCTGGAGTGATAATATGTTCCAGATATTTTATTTTTTAGGTGTAAAATTAATTTTTTTATATTACCAAATAGTTTTGCGTTTTAAAAAGCTTAAAGAACCTCATGAACGTATTCTGTATATATTTTTTCTGTTTCCGAAAAGAGAAAAATATCGTTAAGATAATATGCGATAAAAATATCCAGATATTCTCGTAGTACATAGTTTATTATCCGTTAAAAGATTGTTAGTTCGTTCGTAAATTCTATTAATGGAACCAAATACTTAAACAGTCCGTATTTTGTCTTAAAAAGTATTTTTTATTCGTATCTTTTTTTTTAATTTTGATAAAGTTATATCTATTTTAAAATCGAATACCGTAAACTATTTAGCTCCGTAAAGTCGGTTTTTTATTTCTATAATTAGAGATAATAGTATTCGATTTTTAATGATAAAGTCGTTTAGTTGTTAATAATTAACTATAAGCTATAATTCTTTATTTTTCTAAGTACGAAAAACATAGGATATCGTATTAGTAACTTTTAAGGTCGAATTTATCCTTTTTATAACCGATTTTCTAAGTATTCTTTGAAAAGGCGTAATTTGTTTCTATTGAAGTTATAAATAAGGTAGAAGTTTGTTAAAAATCCTTTTTTAAAAATTATTTTATAATCTTATTTATTATATTTCGATAATTTCGTATCGAGCAATTTTTTAAAAACCTATTTATATTAGTAATATTATAATAATAATTTAATTAAATATTTCAATATTTAGGGCTGCTGTTTTAAATCGTTATTTAGTCATCTTAATTTCGCTTTGATAATAATAATAATACGTCGTACTTTTCTTTAATATCCCTTTTCTTTTTTATATTTTATCTTTTTAAATGGTAAAGTATTTGTCGTATCTTTATGTCTGTATTTGTCGTTATCTTTTATCGAATATTAAAATCTTAATCTTTTTCTCTTTTGTCTATTAATAGAGTATAAGGCGAATCTTACTTGGCCAGTTTTATTATTAATTAAAACTTCGTATTAGCGTATTTATAGTAATTCTAAGATTATATCTTAATTTTCAAATAATACAATATCTAAATTAATTATTTAATATAGTTTTTAAATAAAAATCTCGAAAAGATTAATATCACGTATGATTTTTTATTATTATAAGCGAATTCCTAAACTTCGACATTTATAATTGTATAAGGTTTTAATTTATATTTTCATAGTAATTTAAACTTATTAACAATATCCGATATAATATAATTTCCGTCTAAAGTTCCGCAATCTACTATTGCGATATACTAGTATGTTCTAATTTATATATTTAAGGTAATAAGATTATTAACGGCTCTTATCGTCGCATTTAAAGGCCTTTTTAAAAATTTCTTTTAATTTCTTTAAGTTTTGTCATTTTACGGGTTCTTTATATATAACTTTTTTAAAACTTTTTTTCGAATTTATTAAGCCTTATTTATATTTCTATATATAACGCGTTAAGTTATTGCATTTATCGTTGTTACCGACGTATTGTTTCTTCGAGCTGTATTAATTATTTCTAATTTTACTGTAATTTCTTTCTCTATTAGGTAAATTAATTTCGTATAGCTTGGACCGCATTTTATTATACGTTATGCTAATTATTGTTCTAGAGCTCGCTTATAAATTAACGTATATGTTTCTTTAATAACCTTTTAGTAATATTTCTTTATTATATGCTAAATCTACTTTTTTTCGTTTAGTGATTATATTATTTATAATTACTAAAAAATCTTTTTCCAGGCATTATTTTTTTTCGGGCCTGCTTTTTATTTCGGCTAATTAGGAAATACTATTTCTTAGGTCTGTAAATCGAAAATATTAAAATTATTATTTATCGTTTTTATTATTTTCGGTTAGCTTTAGAAAATCGATTTCTTTATAATATATGCGAGTAATTCGTCCATTAATATGCTGTTTTTACTTCTGGTAATCAGAGAATTCCCGTTATCGGCAATATATGGCATACTTTTTACTATATAAGTCAGAGGTTCTAAAATAGATTTCTTCTATTTAATTCTGGTATTTTCGTAACTATCCTCGTAATTCTTTTTGTTATAATTATAATATTTATCAAGCCAACGTCTTGGCTTTTCGTATCCTTTATTGGACTTTTTGCTATAGGGGACCTAGTACGTATTTAGGCCGAATTATATTAATAGATTTGCTTTCGTTTTTTTGATCCCCTCTGAATCATTCTTCGGATATAGGTTTTTAGTTATTTTGACGAGGTTTTTTAAATACTTTATATTATGCTACTTTGTACCTTATTTTGTTATAATTTAAATATTTGGTCTAAATGTAATACTCTTCATAAATAACCTTTAGTTATATAGGTCCCGGTTTTATATTGTAAAAAATATTACCGCGTTAAAAAGTATTAATATTAGCCGTGTATCGGGGTTTGTTATTTTTTTTTCTTTAGTACCTTTTATACGCTAGATGTATTGTTAATGATTAATTATAATTATTATAACAATATAATCTAATAAATAATTAGGCCGATTAAAATAAAAAAGCTTTTTTTACATTTTTTAAGTTAATTAAAAATTTAGCTATTTAGATTTTTCATCCTTAATTTAATTTAAATATTACTAAATAATCGTATTACCGCAATTAAATATTAATATTTTTTATTATAATTATTTGATTTATATTTGGACTTTTAGTTTTTTATATATTATTCCGAAAAGTTTCGTTAATATTTATTTAAATTATTTATAATCGTTATAAATTTGTACTATTTTCGAGTTTTGTTGTTTTATTAAAAAAGTAACGTATTTTTTATAATAAGCTCGAATTATATAATTATATCGCTGGTAAATTATTTAATTACGAATTTTATTTGCATAATAAACATAATTAATTAAATAAAAAAACACCTAACATATATTCGATAATAAGTTAAGAATAATTATAACTTAATTAAGGCTCCGTCGAAAAATTCTGGTTTAAAAGGTTTAAAAACTTTTCTTGGTTTTTTGGTAAAGTTTAACTAAATAACTTAATTCGTTCGAAAAGATTTTTTAATCTTAAGAACTTTTTTTTTCTTTTTAAGCTTTTTATAAGCAGCTTAAAAAAACGTTATAAGATTATTATTATCCTTTTTAAGCTAAAAAATACGTTCGTTTATAATATCCAGACGTCGAAAAATTTCTTCGCAAAAAAAGCAAGGTTATTCCTTTTTCTTTTCGGATTTTATTCTAGTATCCGAGTTATCAGAGATTTGATAAGTGGGCTGTTCGGGCTATTTGCTAATAGATATAGTATTGGCGATATTGCTTAGAATCTGACGGCATTACTGAACAAAAACTTGTAGCGTATAACGGCTATATAGTTTAACTAACTATTAAACCTAAGTCGTACGAGTTTATATTTGTAAAAATATCGTAAGAATTTAAGCAATAAATACAATATCGTATTACGTCTCGTAATACCAAAGGCGTTTTGCATAATAATATTATATTGCAAGTAATTGGTATTATCGAATATTATAAGTTGGTATTATCTAAACTATGGAAATAATAAGCGTATATATTTTATGTTGGCTTACTAGCTTACCACCAGTAAGTTGGTGATCCGGCTCGCTCGCTCACCACCAGTAAGTCGGTAATCCATCACGTGACTTGACCTACTGTCTTTCTGGGCTTGTTTTGTTGAAGATCGTTTCTGGAGGCCGTAGCCCGTTAGGTTGTAACAAAAAGGTATTTTTTAAGCTTCGAAACGCCCCTTTAACTTTTTCGAATTATTAGAATTCTGCTGCTTTACCTTTGCCCTGCGCCCTTTTTAAAAGCCTAGTAATAGATTCGGTAATGCGCGAATAATAGGCGATAAATTTCCGATAAAAATTCGTGATTCCTAGAAATACTTAAATATTATAAATTAATATTAGTTTTAGCTCTATTTCTATAACATCGATCTGTTAGCGGTTTATTTCTAAGCCGTTAATATTAATTATAAATCCTAAATTCTTTTTTAAAACATTCGAATTTGAACACTTTGACAAATTGTTAATACTGTAACTGCTGCTCGTAAATTAATTAGAAATATTTCGTATACTTCTTTTCGTAATCCGAATAAATAATTATACTATTTAAATATATTACGTATATATAATTAATTAATTTAGTTAATATTTTATACATATAGGCCTAAAACGTAACCGGCGCGGTAATAAGGTTAAATAATATAACCGTATATTTAAATTGTCCGTACCGTATTCGGAAAGCGGTTTTTTATTAATCGCTCCTTTTAATATTAATACAGTAATAAATATTTTTAAGATTAATTTTCGAAAATATTTTAATTCACTTTAAGCAATTTATTAATTTTAAAATCCAAAATAAAGAATATTAGTTTTTTATTATTAGCCGATTTAAGCTTTTATAATCGACGTATAATCGGAAACTGCCATCTTTTTTTAAATACGAATAATATTGGTACTTTTACATTCGCTTTTAAATAACGTATCTATTTTACTTTTAGGTTTTTTCGGATATATTTTTCAAATGCCTTTCGCTAGGCTGCCGAAATAAGATAAATTGAGCCAAATAAAGATATCTTTCTTAAGATCAGGTTTATTATATATTTTGCCTTTAATAACTAAAAGAATTTCATTATTACCTTTTCGAAATATATTCGTTAAAGGCTTTTCAGATATATAAAAAAGTTAATTATTTCCTATTCCTATTATTTCTCAAATTCTGGAATATTTAGTTCGTCGACTAGGCTTACCATATTAACAATATAAATTTGCTTGCCAAAAAGCATTACGTTTACGATCTCTTACTTGTTAACTTTTTGTAATAATTTATATAACTATTAATATATAGCTGTATTTAATAAAATACTTAACTTATTTATTTCGAGTTTAAATAATAAAAAATCGAGCGCCTTCTGATTGCGGCATATTACAAAATAAATTTGCTTAAACTTTCGTTCGTTCCCGTTATTATTTATTATATTAACTAAAATCTCGTAAGCTTTATAACACTTAATATATATATTTTTGAAGTCAATAAAACCTAGAATATTTACAGAAATTAATTAAAAGTTAAACTTTTTCGTTAACCTTCTGCTTATAATATTCACTTATATTTCGGTATCTCTATTTATTTATACTATTATATCCCCTGTACTTCTTTTAATAAATACTCTTTTTCTAAAAAGCAGTTTTATTTCGACTGTTTTATAATTATTAGCCAAAATAAATTAGATATATACGCTTACTCCGGCTTCTTTTTTAAGTTCACATTTAAAGACTGGTTTAATTTATTATTATATTATAATGTTCTATATAGCTTTAAGAGGTTAATTCCCGTATAGCCGGAGTAATGAGATTTTCGTATTCCTTTTGAATTTGTAATTCATGTTTTTATAATCTAATTTTCCATGGTTATAATATTTAAATAAGCCTTTATAAAAATTAAAAAATATTAAGTCGTATAAACCTATTTTGATCGGAATTAAATCGGCGATTATTTACTTTCCGAATATAAAAATACTCGCAGTTCTTATTATTTTTACGCGGCGTCTTTAATTTACTTTAGAAATCTTGTTTCTCGAAAATATTAAAATAAAATCATTTATTATTATTAATACTTTTGGCGGAAAATAATCGGTTTTCTTTTGCCTTTTTTTAGACGTTCTAGTAATATTTTGCCTTATTTGCCATATTATTAACTCGTTTTAACTTAACGTTTTTTCGCAATAAAATATTTGGTAACTCTAATATTAATTTATAAAAATAAATAAAACAACGTTTATTTATCAAATCGTTTTTCAGATTAAAATATTTACAAATTTTATTTTATAAATTAAAAACCTCCATTTAACGTAAAAGTCCAACGGTAATTAATCGAGTTACTATTATAATTCCACAAACCTTTCCTTCTATTTCTTATTTAAAAAATTAGGATTTACATAACCTTTTTTAATAAAATTCTATAAATCTTTTATTTCTAATATTTTTCGTAATTTAAATAATTAAATATAACGCGGTATAATTATTAAACATTCGCAATAAAAACGCTTATATAGCTTATTACCTATTAAATATAAATAAAGGCATTTCGCCCTAGCTTTTCGATATAAACTTCCGTAATAATGTTTATTTATTTTCTTTTTTTAAATTAATCTATATTTAGACAATTTCGAGCAATTATAACGTAATTTTCGTTTATCGCTCTTAGACTTTTACTATAATATCGTAATTAACTTAAAAAGTTTGTTTTATTAACTTATATTATTATTTATTATTTAGCCAATTATCGAAATAAATTTAAATATTATTCGTTTTATTAATAAATAGTCTTTAAAATATAATTATTATTAAAAGGTTTAATCTTTTTTTACTTTAAATTCCGGGACGTAGTTATTATATTACGTCTATTTTCTAACCGTTTAAATACCGGTTTTTAAAACGTATCCTTATTATTTATATAAGGTAATTCGAAATCTCGGAAATTATAGTTCTTTGTCTGTTAAAGCTTTGTTATAAACTTTTTCGCCTATTCCCGTACTATAATCGTTCGTTCGTTAATTAAATTTCGATCGGGTTTTTTTTTCGATTAATAACTTAAGTTTGTTTTATAATCGATAAACGTTGTTTTTAGTAATTATCGCGTTATCTTCTATAATAAAAATAGAAAAACTATAAGATAATAGATAACTGTAAATTAGAATAAGGTGATCTTTAACCAATCATAAGACAAATGCCAAAAAATAAATATATTAGGTTATTTCTATCTAGCGTTTCTTATTAGCTGCTAGATAGTTATTTGTACTAGCGCGTAGATTTATGGCTGATCGGATACCAGCCGCAGCCCTATAAAAGCTGTATTTTCACACTTTTATAAAATTATTAATTAGTATTATATAGGTAAGTTAATATATATGAAATAAAATAAAATAAAAAGAAAAATACAGATATTAATATATTTAAATACAAAAGTCTTTTTTAACTAATAAATATATTTTACGAATAACAATTAAATTATATTATTAATTGAAAATACAATTTAATATAATAATTGAAACTTATTTCTTTTATATTTATTTAAAATTAAAAATAATTTAACAATATAATTCGATAATTATATAGCTAAATATTGCTTTATTAAACTTTTTTATACTTATAAATATTTAAATTAAAATAAAATGTAAAATTAATAATATAAATGTTCGTTATTTTTCCGTTAATATAATTAATCATACAGTTTAAATAATAATAATAACTTTTAAAAAAACTATTATAATAACGAAAAAATATTAGATTTTCTAAAAAGTAAATTATATATCGTATTAAGTTATATTTTCAATAAATTACAGCTTCATTTAGTAAATATAAGGTTTACTATAAAACGAATAAATTAAAGGCGAAAACTATATATAAAATTATTAATTATATATATAATATTAATATATAAGTTAATTACGTTTATATTAATAAAAGCTCCGTAAAATTACTGGATAAAAATAAATATTTCATTTTAAAGCCTTAAATATTCGAAAAATTAAAATATTTACTTTATATTTCGAATATACTTTCCGTATTTAAATGAATAAATATATACCGAAACTTATTATAAATAGTTTTAAATTTTAAATCCTATTTTTTCTGTCTATAAAATTATATTGTTATTATAATACTCGAAAAAAGGCAAAAACATTTGACGGATATTGATTATAATTTTAAGGTATTTATTTTCTTTTAATTTGTAATTATTAGTTTTAATTAAATTTAAATTATATTATATTATAAAAATATTAATTTTATATTTAAATATATTCATGATAACATTAAAATTTCGTAGTTAAAATATGTTGTAAATAATAATATTATTATTTATTAATAATTTATATTAAATGATAATAATTAAATTTTAAAAATTATAATATATTATTAGACCTTATTTTAGAGATTTTATTATTTTTGTAAAAATAATTTTGAAAAGAATTGAATTAATATATTAGACCTCTGATAAATATTTTTATCAAAAGTTATAGCTGTGGCTACGGCTGCTGCGCTGCAAGCGTAGTTATAACCTCTAAAATGGGGTCTTAATCATGATAAAGCAATTCGTTATAGCAATATGACATTTAATTAGTTAAAAAAAGGGTACATTAATGTATCGAAACGAGTTAAAGAGGCTTAAGTTAGCTAAAGTAATTTAGATATTGTTTTATTAGAATTAGACCTTATTTTAAACGTTATAGCTAAGCTTATAGCACAGCTATAACTACGTAACTTTTTATATTAACTTAATTTGTCAAAAATCTCCGAAAATAATAAAACCTTTATAATAATATTTAATAACCATTATGATTTTTAGCCTTATTTAATACTGTTCTATATAAGCTTTTTTAATTTTGTTAAAACTTTTCAATAAAATAATAAAAAAAACTTTTAAAAATTATTTCTATATAAGGTTTTAAAAGAGGTTTTTAACAATATATAAAACTTTTAAATAAGGGTTAATTTAATTGAAATGTTTTAAAAGAATAATTAATATAATTTTAATCTCAAACGGCTTTATAATTATAATAATATAATTATTATATATGATATTTTATTAAAAGTTTTTTTAAAACTAATTCGATGTAGAAAAAATCAGTTTAACTATATTTTTATCTATACAGATTATAATTACTAAATTATAAGTATAAAAGTATTTTATATTTAGCTAACTTTAACTTTTGTATAATCGTAATATTAAAATAATAACTTTTACGGCTAAAAATTTATTAAATAAAAATTTCTTATATAAAATATATTAAGAAAGTTCGGTATATAATAATACGATCGGTAATTATGCTGTCGTAATTCTAAGAGCGTTATGGTTGTCCATTTTTTAAATTTAAATTTAATCGTATTAATTTTAATTTTTTTAATAGAAATCGGAAAATATATTATGTATATATTAATTTTATATTTATTGTATATATTAAGTATTAAATTTATCGGATTTAAATTACTTACGTTATAATTATAAAAGCGTTCCGTATTTCATAATTTTTATTTTTTTATAATTACGATGTAATAATAATAACGTATACGAGCAAAATATATATTTAAATAAGTTTTTTATATTAAAATATCTTTTAACAACTATGGCAAAATAATATACGTAATATTTGCGTTATTATAACTATAAAAATATTATAATCGATAATTTTATTAAATATTAATTCAATTATATTAATTTTAATTATTAAATAAAAAATTCGAAATATTATATATATAATATTAAAATTATTCGATTTAAATTAATTATATTAATAAAAAACCGGTTATTGTATTTTTAAAAATATCAAATAAAGACGTTTTTACGTAATTTCAACTTAGGCCTCGTTGGTTCGTTACGGGGATAAGTTATTTGATTAGTTAATTTTTATGCCTTGGCGTAATACGTAAAAGTACAAATCGGGTCCACTTAGTTTCCGAACACCCCTTTAAAGCATATATTAAATATTTAAAAATCAATATCTTAATAACCATAACAGCTATGAACAATTTGTTTACTATTTTATATACAGAATTTAATACTTAATAGGGCCATATTTGTTTTGCTTAAGTAAACGCAACCGTTTTGGCATAATCATAGTTAACTTATTAAAGAGATAAGGCTCCAAATCCCGCCATTTTGCCTCGATGGCATATTTTATTTCCGTAGCAAACCGAAGCCTATGTTTTCGCTTATTTAATCGTAGTTTTAAAATACGTTATATTTTTTTATTAAAAAAAGATTAGGGCTTTAGGGCGGTTATACGGCACAAATAATTTCCTAGGTTTTTTTGATTATAATAGCAAGTTTTTTATGGTAATATCGAATGTTATTTTTTTAAAGTACAATTTCCGAATTATATTTAGTTTTTATCCGTTGCTAAAATAGAATATAATGGGGTATAAGAATTTTATCGAAATACAAATATTTATTTATTTGGAAATTTAAATTAAACATAATTAAAAGTTTTTTTAAAGCTTATGAAATATTTATATGCGTTAATAATAATTCTTTAATTTTTAAATAAAGGCTTTAAATATTTATTAAGGTATTTTTCGCTTTTGTTACGAATAACGTATACCGTATAATTGTTATATCTGACCTTAAAGGTAATTTCGTCCGATTAATATTATAACATCCAAATAACGTTTTTATAGATAATATAAAACGTACGGCATTTTTTCTTATTTTTCTGTAAGATCTAAGATTTGCGTCGGGTTTTGCGCCGGGTTTTGCGCCGGGTTTTGCCAGCTAATTTAAAAGCGTAACGGACCGTATTTTTACATAGCTAAATTCCGGATTTGCTTAGTATTTTTAAGGTTTCGAAAAAAGTGCGTTGTTTTTTAACGGCAGCCCGTACGAACTTTCGAATTATCCGGTCCGTTATTTTAAGGGGTTGGCCAGGCCTAAGTTTTGATTCGAAAGTAATAGGACGTCCGGTGGTTTTATATTTTTTTCATAACGGCGGATGGTATTATGAATCGTTAATTTTGGGACGTTTTCGAGGCGTGCAATCTCCAAATACGTATGTCGGGCGCGATATAAGGCCTAAATAGCTATACGTTTAGTTTCAGATAATTTGCGCCTTTTGGTTTTGGGTTCGTTAGCTATTGGAATAAATACGGCTATGTTATATGGCCCAAATAATCCATACAAAATGGGTGGTGATGATGGGAAATGTGGCATTTAGGGGCTAAATGGGGGGAAATTCGTCCGGAAACTAAGTGGACCCGATTTGTACATCAAAAATAAAAACGAGCCAGCAGAGGCCTGAGCTAGCTGAGGTAAACCTTAAGTGCCTTTCTGCAACTTAAATCTTCATCTATGCGGACGAATATCATGGACAACCAGGCGGTACACATTCTGTTCGTCGGCGCCGGTGCTGTTGGTTGCTTCTATGCATCACGGCTCCATCATGTAAGTAAGATCAGTCATTTCGCCTGTGTCGTCATCTTAGGGCAACGAGACCCGACGAAGAACTAAACAGCATTGGCACAGCCGTCGCATCAGATCTATACCTCTCTCATAGCGCGATCCAACTACGCAGTTCTTGCGAACTCTGGAGTCACCTTACAGACGCATTCATTCGGAAGTTACGTTTACACGCCTTATGCCGTCTTCCCCTCCGTATCTGCCGCCGTCCCGGACCACGAATCAGCGGCGAATCCTGTGTCACAACAACCCGTTCCTCAACCGGCGCAACAAGGCTGGGACTATATCATAGTCACGACGAAGGCCCTACCGGACAGGTCAGACGATTCAGGATTGATTGCGCCCCTCGTGACTCCTCGTTCATGCATAGTACTGATTCAAAACGGCTTTGGTGTTGAGGAACCCTATCGCAAGCGTTTCCCTCGCAACCCCATCATAAGTGCTGTAACCATTGTGAGCGCCGAACAAATCGAGCAAGGCGTAATACGGCAGAACCGATGGACGAGAATCAGTCTGGGTCCTTTTGGCCATGGCGTCAGGGGTGATTTCGCCAATGCTGTTGACGCCGTGGGCGAGGCCGTGAAGCTCGGGCATGAACGGATGGAAGAACTTGCTCGTTGGTGGACCGAATACGGTGGCATTCGTGACGTAGAAATGCATACAGAGATTGAGCTACAGGCTATACGCTGGCACAAGCTCTGTATAAATGCCGCCTTCAACCCCACGGCCGTGCTCTCCGGAGGCAGAGGCAATGCAGACCAGCTGACAGATCCTGAACTGCGCGAGCATGTTGCCGGCGTCATGAACGAGATCTGGAACGCCGCACCGCGTGTGCTGGGCAAGCCATTGCCTGATAATGTAGCGAAACCCGAGAGGATATTGAAGAGCAGCGAAAGAAATACCGGTGCTAAGCCGAGTATGTTGCTCGATTGGGAAGCAGGCCGCCCGATGGAGCTCGAGGTTATCTTGGGCAATCCGGTACGCATCGCCCGAGAGCACGGTGTGGAAATGCCTAGGCTCCAAAGTCTCTATGCGTTACTCAAGAGCATGCAGAAAATTAGAGAAGAGAAGCAGGCAAGAGAGAAGCTATAGTTACCTGCGTTATATGCGCCTTCGCCAGTAGTTTAATGACCACCACGCCCTGTAACACACCCAACGGCACAGAGGCTCTTTTTTGACGGCGAACTTCCCTGGCATCTCGGGTCCCTCCGTCGTGGCAAAGACACGCTGAACCTTACAACAGACTAAACTAGCCTCTGGGAGATTATGATCTATTAAATCATTTGCTGCAGCCGTGGCCATCTCAAGTTAATAGGTGAAGGAAACGGGAGGCGATTCCGACTAGGAATCTTGCCCACAGTTGGTTGCATTCATGGGTTCTAGGGCTGGTGTCACCACATATATCGGAATTTGGTTTGTTACAGTTCTTTCTGGTAAGGACCTACTATCTCAAAGTATGAGTTGCACTGTCCGACGTCCATCCTCTGCACTAATAGACTGCTTTGTCTTGCTCCTTTGCTCGAGGTACTATTCAGCTGTAGTATCGTGACCATCCCATAGGCAAGTATATTTAACATCCCAGAAGAACTGACTCCGGGGCACGTCACCGCCCATGGCAAATGCTAGCAGTTATGAGTCCAAGGCTGTAGCTCACTTCGGCCTTGAAGCTGCGATGATTTCAGCCATTCTGGCTTGACCGAATGATATATGACTAGTATCCGGTGGTTGGTTGAGGAGGGCGGAGTGCGTAACAAATTCGGGTCACCCGGGGACAGCTACGCTGTTCTCCATCGTACTGTTTAAGATGGCTTTGGCGCCGTCGCTATATAGCGGATATGGAATATATTGTTGGGCTGGGTATGCGATACTGGGCGAGCTGTGTAACTTTGTAAGGACGTATTGCAAACTCTCTATCCCTAACATAAGAAATTAATCGACTACTAGGCTCAAGACGTGACGCAGAAGAGGTGATCAGGCTATGTCGAAAGGCTTATCCTTCCCCTGATGTTAACTTATGGTTCAACTGAGACAAGAATAGTGTGGACGTTGTTGCATGTTTTTGCGGGTTACCAACGTTAGTATCATAGATGGAGCCGGTCTTGGACAGGACAGATTCGGTAGCAACGCTAGATGAACAACACGAAGGGCGATAGAGCCAACATGAGTTTTGCTACCTACATACTACTGGGTATGGTGATGAGGGGCGGGAGTATCGTTTGGTTGTATTGACGCCGAGGGCAGCATCGCAGACGACCTGGACGTAGGAGCATTCATGTATGTACATAACAGAGCTACAGGAGCTAGGAGGTAGGTAGCAGACCAAGTATCGTCCGGCTGCGGCTGCCGTGAAACACGTGGGCGTACGCGTATGTTTACTAACTGGACTCAAGTGGGCCCACTGTAGTAGTACGTTATCTATACCTACAACATCATGTGCTGTGCTGGGTACCCACATGTTTTCCATGACGTGCTACCGCCATTACTGTTTTCTCTTGCCACTACCGCGCTCGCCCACAGTCACTGATATATATATATATATTTTCCCCTGAGTGAGCTTCTCGGCCATCTGGTCGAAAATGGAACGGAGGATACTCTAAACAAAGGGTCTGCGCGAAGTAGAGAGAGACACACACTCTCTCTGTGTGTGTTTTGTGTGTGTGTGTGTGTGTGTGTGTGAGAGAGGGAGGGGGAGAGAAGAGAGAGGAGGACCAGATCCTTCTCAATCACTCTCTCATTTATATCCATTGACCTTGGATTCTCTCGTCTCGTGAAAACCGAAGCGGATTCAACGAGAACTCGATGAACCGGGCTTGGACAAGAGCTGACGAGGTCCATCCGACACGAGTGGAAGTTGTCTACCTACCTATCTTCACTTACGCCTCTCTCACCACGCTCAATCCCCCGAATTAACCTCTGTCGAATCGTCCGCTCCCATCCCATCGAGCTGCCATTCCAACGGATCTCCTCACCGTTATCACGCTTCGTCATTGTCTTTTGTGTACCACCACTGCTACCTGCTAGTACCGCGCGCCCCCTCCATCCGAGGATGATATCCAGACACGACACTCTCGGGCTCGATGTCTCGCGCACCCGCACGGCCGTTCTGGGCCTGTCTAGGGCTCTGGTTATGCTTTTCGGAATAGCCGCCGCCGCTCCCGTCCGATCTCGAGACCATCACGACAACCTCCCCGAAGCCGACGGTGCGGCATTATGGGTTCTGTACCTCGCTTCCGCCGTCCTCGTGCTTTCCGGCGGTGCCTTCGCTGGTCTTACTATCGCCCTAATGGGTCAGGATGAGATTTACCTCCAGGTCATATCTCTCGACCCAGAGGAACCTCAGCGAAAGAACGCTAAGCGCGTACATGACCTTCTAAACAAGGGCAAGCACTGGGTTCTCGTCACTCTATTGCTATCTAATGTCATCGTCAATGAGACCCTTCCTGTCGTCTTGGATAGATGCTTCGGGGGCGGTGTTGCCGCTGTCGTCGGTAGCACCGTGCTGATCGGTACGTACAAATGATCTGGCATTCATCGAATACTCGTGGTTGGCCGTTGCGGTCCCCTCGGGAAGTTCGACCAACAGTTCTCCTAATGTCTGGTTTCTAGTCATCTTTGGTGAGGTCCTGCCCCAATCCATATGTGTCCGTTATGGCCTCCAGATCGGTGGTTATATGTCCCAGCCGGTGCTTTTCCTTATGTATCTAATGGCCCCGGTCGCCTGGCCCACCGCAAAGCTCCTCGACTGGCTACTTGGCGAAGACCACGGAACTATTTATAAGAAGAGCGGCCTCAAGACCCTGGTGACTCTACACAAATCCCTCGGCGCCGTCGACGAGCGCTTGAACCAGGACGAGGTCACCATCATCAGTGCCGTGCTCGACCTCAAGAGGAAGCCCGTCGAAGAGGTCATGACGCCTATGGATGATGTTTTTGTCATGTCCGAGGATACCGTGCTGGATGAGAAGACTATTGATCAAATTCTTGACGCCGGCTATTCCCGCATTCCTATTCACCAGACCGGCAACCCGACAAATTTTGTGGGCATGCTACTGGTCAAGATCCTGATCACGTACGACCCGGAGGATGCCAAGAGGGTCAGAGACTTTGCTCTAGCCACCCTCCCCGAGACGCGACCAGAAACCAGCTGCTTGGACATTATCAACTTCTTTCAGGAGGGCAAGTCTCATAGTAAGTACCACTCCGGCACTCGGGTTATGCACATCCCTCGACAGGTCAAAGATGTCCCGTAGAGCCATCGTTACTGATTTAGATGTCAAGTGGTTCTTATATCCGAGTTTCCTGGCGACGACCATGGCGCACTTGGTGTGGTAACCCTCGAGGACGTCATAGAGGAACTAATCGGGGAGTACGTCTATCATGCATGCCAGCGATGAAATAGTGGACGTACTAAGTACTACCCCCTATTATGTCCATTATTCCGTTGCTGGCCGCCCCCTCCGTCGCGCTCCAAACCTACCTGCTAACGATACACAGGGAAATCATTGACGAGTCGGATGTGTACGTGGATGTACACAAGGCCATACGGAGAGCTCATCCTGCGCCCAAGTACCGGATCCAGAGAAAGGATGCAATGCTCAAGGACGCTGCTGTTAAGAACGGTGCCCTAGTCAACCTAGCCGAGGAGGATTGTCTATCTGATTGTGTACGAGCGAGTTCGTTAAGTACCCGGATTGAATCACCAAATCCATCTACTAGCCCGAAAACAGCTGCGTTTTTGAAGCGGAGAAGTTCGGCTGGCCAGACTGTGCCTGTTAAGACCAACTTTGAGGACATGAGGGAACATTTCAAGCATCTTGGCCCCTCTAATCCAGCGTCCAATCCCAAGAGCACAAGAGTATCTGCGGTAAAGATCAAGCCGGGCACGGCACAGGCCGCAGACCAACGCCGCTCGGATTCCACGGCAACAGACGCTATTGCAGAACATCTAGAAAATTCCGCCGACGAGCACACGAGGCTTCTCCGGCCCGAACCGGGTCGACAAGGCAACCACAGGAGCTACGGCGGACCGGCGGTGGAGGGTTCGGACCCAGTGAATGACAGGAAGATTATTAAAGTCAGCATCAGCCCGGAGCAGACTAAGAATGGATCTGCCGAAAACGACTCGCCGACCGACAGCGTGGGATCTAACCCCGGCTTATTACGGAAGGGACGGGCCTATGCACGCAGTGGAAGTATCACGGAGAATGTCGTAGAAGCAGGTGGCGTCCGGAAAGTCGTGCTTCAGATGTCCAGCTCAAGCGAGGAAGATCAAGAGGGGCCATCAAACACCGACTTTTCCTCAAGCACTGCGCCTGGCGACCGGACGCAAGGCAGTAATAAGAGTAAGAATAACAGACGCAAGAAGAGAAGAGGTGGCGGGTAGGGGTGTGCACTTGGTCTCCTCCTACAGCCTTGTGCCTACGGCGCAGGTGGTTATACTGCGGTTCTGTCTGTATTTGTATTTTCAAACTAACGGAGTCGCACGGCTCATTGTTAGCTAGCGACCAAGAGGGCTCTGGTTTGATAGAACTTATCCAGCTATTAAGATATGGTCGCTGTTAGCCCAGGTATAGTATCTCTACGGTAATTGTCGTGGCTCTAGTTGTGATTTCCTATCTTACTCACCTATTTTGAAAAGCCATCTTCCTACACTCGATGCCTTATCCTTGTCTCTGTGATACGTACATGATCTGCAGTACTCTATGGGTCGGTCAGCTAGGGAACGATTTGGTGTTCGGCCAGAGGGTCCACTTTCGTTGCGTTCGTTGACGATGAAAGTGGTCAGGTTCGGCGTCGCTACTCTGCTCTCCTCGTGCAGTCCATGTGCCGGTCAGTACTTTCAGCCAGAGGCAGAAGCGCCCACATCTCCGCCGCACCCGACGAAGCGTTGGGGAAGGGGAAGGGGAAGGGGAAGGGAGACTATCAGCAGAACTCTGCGGCATCGACAGGCTTTGGCCTGGAGTCGTGCTCAGGCCATTTTCCCACCTCCAAATGGCCAACAATAACCCAACCCGGCCCGATACCTCTCATCCTTACCGGACTGGGAGCTCTTCCAGTCGCCGGTCTGGCCCAGATACTGTTTAAAACCGCTTCGGCAGTAAGGGACACTTCTGGGATCGAACCGGGCGGGAGAATAGGCAAGCTTTTGGCCATGCCCTCAGACTTCACGGGGTCATGGGCGGGCTGGCCTTAGTGGAAATAAAAGAGGCGCCGAGGTTCGTCCGGCAGAGCTTACTATCATGAAGACGAATGGATCTTCGTATCCGTGACATCGTCCCGGGAAGGGGAGGGGGAAAGGCCTGGCGACTAAGGTGTGACGTGACGGCTTTGGGCGCCGTAATGTCGGCATTATTTCTGTTGGGCGTGCTGTATTAATTGTTTTGCTTGTATTGCTACTCGCTGACTCTCATGCGGAAGACTCCGCGTTCAGCCATATGCAATGGAAAGACGTCACCTTCTGCGTGGCCTTGTACTGCTTCTTTGCCAACTGATGCGATGCTTTGCAGGTATGTAGCGATTAACAGGGTCTGGGCATTGGCCTGATCTGTATGAAATTGCCAGTTAGAAGGGTTATCGGCAAGCGAATCACCAGAGTGAGCAATACACACGCTAAAAACATCTCCTCCACGCAGTCTGCTGTCTTGGAGGTCCTGGGGGCCCTGTGCGTAGTGATACCAGGTCAACCGCGAGGACGGAGGCAGAGAGGACCGTACTCATGTCTGACGGCCCCCTATGGTCGAACCCCTACGCGCTCTCGTGTCCTATCAAACAGGGTTCGGTTTTCGCACAAGCAGGGGTTTTTTTTTTTTTATCTCACAGGAACTGAGCAGAAGGACGTCCGCAGTCGATCCAGGGCATTCGTTTCCTGCCCAGACTTTAGAGCATGGCGCATGCATATTTTATTTTAGATGTTTACTTGCGTCTGGGATATCATGAGCACAGGCATTAGCCCAACCCTACCCGTGGAGAACCAGCAGGTGCCATTCCGAAGACTACGGATGGACAGGAATGCGTCCTAGGGCTTCCCCCGCTACACTGAGCCCCCGCCATCCCCGTAGTCGTGTACTAGTCGTACCAAATGGCATTCATTCCAAAGCCCGGCTCCGGCACTCTAATCCTGGCAACCCGCCTCAGAAACTCGTCTTTCCACCTATAAATCTCGGCCCATCCTTCCTGATCATCAGTAATAGCCAACCATTCGTCGCTCCAATCACAGGGCGCAACCGCATTACTGTGCCCCCCGCTAGTCGGCGTCGGATTCAAACATATTTGCTTTTCGATAGAGCCGCAGTCCCGAAGCCGGAACGCTGCTATGTATCCCTGTAGATCGAAACTATTCGCTCGACTCGTCGCGAAGAGGTACTTGCCGGATCTGGAGAGGCTACAGACATCACTTCTATACATGGTGTCGTGCTTGGGGATCCCCGGCGGTATGAGGGGGTAGGAGTGATGCGTGTAGACAGGCATATGCGTTGCCGGGTTGATCACGTACTCGCAGAGCCTGTTTCCGGCCTCCATGAGTGCGTACAGGTAGTTACCCGAAGGATGCATGGCCACCCAGCGGGGGTGGTCACGAGGGTCCGGCGCGTCGACACTGCCTACAAGCTCTAGGCTTCCTGAGGCATCCTTCTTATGCACCCATAACTTGTTCGCCTTAAGGTCTGCCGAGTACAGGTACGTCTCCGTGGGATCAAATACCATGCCATGGACTCCCGAGTTCGGTTGGTAGTTGTAGTTCTGCACGTTTTGGTCGAGGGCGCCGGTGGAGGACACGGAGAAGACAGACCCTTGGCCGGCGTGAGCGTAGAACGGGTTGCAGTAGACGGTATAGGGTGGCAGCTTGGCAGCAAGCAAGAATATGGCACGGGTATTGGTAGATGCTAGGCTCGCCTGCGCTGTGCGAGCAGGCCTCATTAGTTACGAACGCGGTACGGGCTCGCCCGCGAGGTACCCGGGGGTCACCTTCCGGGAGGCAGCGGGCATTAGGGAAGACAACTAACGATCATGTGTCATTGGATGCGACGCTTCGTGGACAATATCGACCGGGCTTCTCACCGCGAAACTTGACCACTTCTTCATTGCCGCACCGTATAGGTTCTTCTTCGTATGCTGGAGACGACATGTTAGCCTGTGGGGAAGTCATACGCCAGCCAACAGACAACTCACGTCGAAGGTCATCCACGAGATAGGCTCGTCCTCCGGGATCTCGGTGCGGCTCACCATCTCTAGTGTCAATCGTTCGTCATCGAAGGCTAGGGTGAAGATGGCCCCCGGGGGAGTCCATGTCCCTATCAAGAGATGATGAACAGGCATCGTTTTTAATTCGCCCCTCGCTGCTCCCCGTTCTTTTCCTTTTTGAAGAGAACCCTTTTCGAGTCTGCTCCTTTCGGGAATGCCCTTCTTGTTTCGCAGCCCCCTCTATCGCTCGTCTTCTTGAGCCACCTCTCCTTCCCTCTCGCTCTTTCGCTTGGTTTTTAATTGTGAGATGACTCTATACTCCCCTTTTCCCTCTCTGGTCGCAGGTAATTCCTAGTTGCTCGAATTCGACCTCATGGGTTGAAGCGAGACTCTGCTTGAACGACAGCTATCACCCTCCAGAGAGGACGAGACATGGGTGGTAACGCGCTGTATTCCCGAGAACTGCCACCTATGGTTTAAAGTAGTATTGCAGGACACTTCGAACCGAGCATTTTGAAGTCGCAGCTATAAATGGAAAAGAGAAATTCATTGACTCGTCTTGTATTTACATTAGAGAGGATCAAGTATGTATCACGGCTTACATACACATTTTACCCCACAACCCCTCTTCTCCCCTTGTCCCTAGCCTCGCTCTGGTCCCTGTCCAATTGTCCCCTCTTCCCCGCATTATCCATCATATGTATCTCAGCTACTATTGCATGACTCTCTGACTTTTTACGTATATAGACACACACAAGAGTCACAGGGGTATGTTTAATTAACTACCTCGACCAGGCCTCTTTATAATTATGTAGAATCGCGTACATATTTGTTTGGGCTTGAACATCGGAGACGGTTCTGCCGGTGCTTACCGCGATCGAAGCCTCCTCATTTTCAAAAATCGTGGATCTTGGACGAAATCGGCGGGGTCACATACCATATAATTCTCTATACGCATCTATATACCATCTCCCCTGTGCCATATAGTGGCCGAGTGGAGGTGGCCTAACTAAGAAATACCCTCTGTGGCTTGTATGTGCACCTAGCAGGGCCCTCTCCAAATCTCAAGCCCGAACAGGCTGTTGGGGAAAAGAATTCTCCGCAGGGGCACGAGGCGCTTCGGCACCAATGGCGGTAAATGATTTTATGGTTTCTCCCGAACCGAACCAAGCACGGCTGGCTGACTGGCTGGCTCCTTGCTGAATCTCGATCTTTTCGTTTTCCTCAGCGCTGGATCCGGTTGGCTACCGCTCCAGAACTGACATACATCTCTCTATGATTTAGTCTGTTACTATGTCATCCTTGCCTGCTTGCTTGACGTAGCTTTCTAAAGATCATTGTATAACAAAACACAGCTGTACGCGGGCCATCCGCATCTCATCTTCCTTGGGGTATTAGCGACTAAGCGTACCAACAACGGCAGTGATGTTCTCGGCGTAGTGTTTGGGATCGTTCCATATAGGGAGTTGCAAGGTGCATCGAAGACGCAGCCAGGGATTGATTGTACCCATCCACATGCGTACCTACGGCAGAGTAACCGGGTTAAGCCTGGGAGAACATCATACAGGGCGATAATTCGCCCGACTAGAACATCATCCCGTGCCGTAACGCCAGTCCGGTCCACCCGCCCACCCTCGACACACCTAGAGCGTATGGATAGAGTTAGGTTGCGCTCCAAGGGGGCCTGGCGGGGTCACGCTCCGGGGGCCCCGGCCAAGCAATATATTTACTCCTTCATCCGTCCGTTGAATCATTCATCCGCTAGTTGCTCATCATACCGCGGTGAATCCAAGCCGGACTCTCACACACCTTCTCCCTGTATAAATACATGTATGAGTATATGCCTGCTCCCTCCGCTCACCGGCTTGTTTCTTGTATCGACTCTACATCCTCCATCTATGTTTAATCCACCCGTAAATAACCAGCACCCTAGCAGCAGTAGACCGCCCGTCCTCCTGTCTAAGTTTTCACCTGCCCATCTGTATGCGACTCTCAGAACAGAAGAGGGGAGTGCTTCAGCCATGTCACCTACGCCCACTGGTCTCTCTAATGGGGCGCAAGCCCCGGTCCCGTCTAGGTTCGACCCTACCTTTACCCAGCGTGTCATGAACACCATGGGCCCGAAGACTACGGAGAGAAACCGCCTTGTGCTCGGATCGTTGATTCGGCATCTTCATGACTTCGCCCGCGAAGTTGAGCTTACCATGGACGAGTGGATGGCCGGTGTTCATTTCGTCAATGCCGTAGGTCGGATATACTCCGAATCCGGCCAGACGAGAAACGAGGCCCACAGGATATCGGATATATTGGGTCTCGAAACGTAAGTAGTCGTCCTTAGACGCCGCTCCGAACATGTCCCCTTTTACTTATTCGATTTCTAGTCTCGTCGACGAAATTGCCCACAAGATCCTCTCCGAGACGGGCGTAGATCCTACTTCCTCGGCTATTCTTGGCCCTTTCTGGTCTCCGAATGCCCCGTTCCGCGAGAACGGCGGAACCATCATCCAAGATCCCGCTCCGAATGGACGTGTCTGCCTCATGCACGGTGTCGTCAGCGACCTTGTGACCGGCAAACCGATCCCTGGCGCTGTGTTTGACATATGGCAAGCTTCTTCCAATGGAAAGTATGATTTCCAAGACCCAGAGAACCAAACCCCCAACAATCTGCGAGGAAAGTTCCGCACCGACGAGAACGGCAAATACTGGTTCTACTGCTACCACCCTACGGCTTATTCACTCCCTACAAACGGGCCTTCGTACCAGCTACTACAGATGATGGACCGACACCCCATGCGCCCGGCACACATCCACATCATGGTTAGTAGTTACTTTCGCCAATACCGTTGCCATGATTGCTGAATTCCTGCCTAGGTCACACACCCGGATTTCAAGGGATGTACTACACAGCTATACCCTCGAGACGATCCGTGGCTGGAGACGGACACGGTGTTTGCCGTCAAGGACGACCTGGTAGTAGATTTCAAGCCGCTGAGAGGCGACGAGAAGGCTGAACTGGAGCTGAATTACAATGTCATACTAGCGCCTAAAGACTATAAGGGCAAACTCTGAGTATTCTGGATCTGACAACGCCTGGATACCGGGCTGTGGGATAATTGTTAATCAGAGTCGGGGTGAGGTTCGGCGTCTCTGCAGGAGAGGCCTTCCTTGATAGAGGCCGGATATCGGCTTGAGATTCAAAGTGTATGTAGCATCTCTCAGTCCCGTTGGACATAGCCGTGCTCACAAAGCAAATGTCTGCGGCGGTTTCCCAATATGAATAGACTTGTTCCTTAATCCGATAGCCATGAACATATCCTAGGCCATTATATCAGGGTTGTGCGCATTCCCAGCGAGACGTCGATAATTGTCCGTCAAGGAAGACAGCCTCCAGATTGTATACATGTACAGATTGAGGTTGTAGGTTCTAGCCAACAATAAAAGGCTGTGGAAAGCCACTTTCGAGAGGTCGAACTAGCCGTCGTTTGTATCCAGATAGTAGGCAATCTAGCATTGAATATAAGCATAGACGTGATAGACAAATATAAATATTCGCTACACATGGTCCTAGAAGCTTATAGAGATATGCGCGATATAAACAACATGGCACCTTCTCGGACTTGGCCGCAACGAGGCGGGCAATCATCCACGTGCCAGGATTGGTGAGTCCAGCTGCTAGGAGGAGGGGGTCCAGTAAATTCCCGTTTCTCCCATCGACTTTTCTGTGGACGTCCCACAGACACGAGACTGTCCTGGGACAGAATCCCACTCTATCTGGATGGACGTACGATTACCACTTCGTTTTAAGTTAAGTATAACGTTATCATTATGTTGGTATAGGCTCGTAACTGGAATATTTCTAGGAGTGATATATAAGTATCCCTGTCGGCATCCGTGTCAAGGCTGGGTGTGAAACTACACAAGAAACTCAAGACCGATCGAGATAGCGTTCGAAAACAAAACCTGCCTCGACCTGTTCTTGGGGTATTCGAATCATGACAATCTTGTACCACCTCAACCAGACTTGCCGATGTGAGTATTTAACATTATTCCTCCTCCCCCTCTTCTCTCCTCCCTTTTTCTGTCTCCCCCTTGTTGCGCGGGTCGTCGCTCGGCCGGGTGTGAGGGGGCTATGCTTGGATAGGCCTGGAATAGAGTAGAGACCTGATAAACAGATTCTCAAAATGACAATGGCGCAAGATAACCCGAGTTTGCTGGATTTTATGAAGCTGATTTAAGGCTACCACATTCTTCCAATTTCCGCCGAATTTATGCTATCAGGGGGCTTTGATGATGGTTGCTAGCAAAGGCGGTAATGACTGACAACTGATCGGCGAGGCTAAATGACGTGGAGAATGTTCCACACTGGTGTGTTGTAACCGTTATAGGGGTCCGAGATTCTCGGCACTATCCCTCCAGGGGTTTTCACTGCGGAGAGGCCACTCTTCTGGGGGTAGCTAGCCTAAGCAAAGGCACCAACGACAGACATACCAACAGCTACGACCAATTAGCATCACTCAGCTGATAGGCGGCAAAGTGAGGACTAACCTCCTAGCAATACCAAGAAGAAGGCCATCTTCTTCTCGCCGCTTGTGAGCGTCTGGCTGGCCTCCTCCGAGAGGAAGTCCTCGGCGAGCAGATCGACAAGTGCAGCGTATATCAAAAGACCCGACGAGCTACAGACAGCATGTCAATGAACCCGTACGTACTGTGCCCGGTAGAGACTCACATTGAGTTGAACACGCCTACGATTATAAGGCCGAACGCGCTATTCGGATCGTAAGTGCTGCGCGTAAGCAACCCGATGGCCTGTCCGATAGGTGCGGTGGTTCCAAAGGCGAAAACTAACAACCAGGGCTTTACGCTGCCCTTGGGGTAGGGGACGGCTGCGATACGAGAGCCAAGCCCAAGTCCCTCAAACATCTGATGGAAGAGAATGGCAACCAACAAGATAGCGTAGCCCTCGGTGGTGATAGAGACCGTCATGCCAACGAACACGGAGTGGAAAAGGATACCACCCTCGAGAAGTGTGATGTTCAGGGACATCTTCTTGTAGATGCTTGGGTCGACAGGCTGTCCCTCCACATCCCAATGGGGCTTTTTGTCGATGGCCGCCTGCGGGGTAGATTGACCTCGTCCGCTGGCCGATTTGATCATGTTTATCATCTCGAGTCGCTGGCGCACGTACTGCTCGTAAAAAACCATAAACCAGAGAGGCATCTCAGAATCAGAGGGCGGGAGGTTCAGCTCCGAGATGTCGGCAACTGCTGCTCCCTTTTCGTGCAGGATTCTCTGCTCGTAGATTTTCTGTGCCATCTTCTTCTCGCAATCGGCACCATCCGTTTCGAAACTGCTTCCACCACTGGTTCGGCAAGGGCGTGGAGGTGCCACCACTATTGGCGCCTGGCCGGACTCGAAGCCTTTCGCGCCTCCGTGAGAGTGACCGCCTATCTTGTTGTTCATCCACATTTCGATGACGAATAGGATAAAGAGCGAGGCCATCATTATCACGCCAGGCATTGGGGGGTAGTCTTCGACAAACAGATCAGGGAGGCATGGATCCGAAAGGCTGAAGAAGGCCGTGGGTAGAAGCTACCAGATCCGTCAGCCCCTGATTCATAAGAGCAACAAGAGAGGGCATCACCGACATGGACAAAGGCCGTTGCTATCAGCACGCCAGTTCCAAAATGCTTACAAGAAAAGAACACCTTTTCTGGCACCTTGAGCCATTTGATTTTTTTCGCCGCCACAGGAAAACCAGCACCTGAAACTATTTAGCAGCACCCCCGAGAACCGTACCAAGCGTCCATACCAAGACAAGAGGCCGCCAGGACCGCGACTACGCGGGTTATTAGTATATGAATGGCATACATTGGGTTATAATCTTCTGTCTACTCACATAATCCAGCGACGTGCAAGCCCACGTCGTATTCTCCAACCTCTCCGCCACTGCCACAGACAGGCTTCTCCATGCTGGCAGAGTCACGGGAAAACGTCTCCGGTGTCGTTACCTTGAAACGCGCAATTAAGAAGTGGGGATAAACGACCGAGCTACTGCTGGCTTGTACAAATATTTTCCAGGAGAGAATGATACAATGGGGAAAATATGAAGGCGACCTGCGACCTTCACCTCTAGAAAATGGACGTCAAGGTCTCTATCCTTGCGCCAGGGAAAGAAAGGAATAAAATAATAAGGAAAAGGAGGAGAGTGAGGGACCGAGTCGTATCTCAGGCCATGCTAGCGTTATAGGTCGAAGATAAAGTCCTTAGTTTCGTGGGAAGAAGGTTTGGCAGCGGTGATGATTCAATTTAACGCTGTGCGCGACGTTTTCCAATGATCCATCTAACCCACAACATGACCTGTGAGTCTGCGGCCCCTTCCCTGCGCACTAGAAACAGACCTGGATCTTCATCATATGCAGACACCGTCGTGGATAAAGGAGCCCTGGATCCTCAATGCGGGGGACCTTATCTTTAGTTGCGAGTAGGGTAGACGGTTGATCATGTCGGTCTGTGCCAGGGCTTGGTTTCGGGGGCATTAGTTCAACGGGATATAGTATATGGGCACTAGGGTTTCACGCCAAGAGAAATAAAAGCAAGCGGCCATCTCCTGTGGGAGACTACATGATGGCCTTTTGGGGGCTTGACGTTGACATGAGATCCCTCTTGTCAGGCTGAGCATCCCCCAGCCCTTACGAGTGGTCTCGCATTACCTTTTCGAGCTGTAATTAAGATATATACCACACAGCTGCTAAATAGTTACCGTCCTGGGAGGGTTCAAGAGCGCCGCGGCTTTGGCAAGACAGGTTCGTACCTGTCTGCGTCTTCGGCTGTGCCAGATGCAGTTTGAGACGCCGGCGGTCTTAGATATCGACGCCCAGTTAGTGATGGAAGATCTATTTCGGGGTCATTGAAGGCTGGAGCGCTCATCACTTGGCACGGCATTGATGTCTTGGCAACAGTTTACGATACTCGGGGGCGGGGGATTGTGGGTTGCAGTCGTAGATCATACACCGCGCCACTAAATAACCTTATTGCCGCTCTGCGCGGCTGTAACACCATGTAACAAGAGATGGTCGTGGCATCTGTGATACTCCTCCCGCACTGTCGTGAAACAGCCTGCGTACGTCCAATCGGAGGCTTTGAAATTGACAAGCTTCCTGTCGGCTCCTGGATTGATCGGCGCTCTCTACCCATATACACTCCTAGACAGATTCTCCGTTCATCTTTGCCGTACGCGTGTTTAGTGTCCGCAGATGCACCTGTTGGGGACTATTCGAGTGCCGGACAAGTCTGCCAAGGCTTTTGAATCCCCAGTTAACACTTGTCCATCACATTTCTAAGGGCGACGATGGGATGATGGCTAATGAAGTGGTGTGTGCAAAGTGCGGACGACCCAGCCCTTCACTGGGCTGTTCCCAGGTCAACCGTGACGCAGTATATAATATTGCACCCTCCGCCCAGAGACCGGTTCTCCCTTAAATCAAAGATGCTCTTCCCTTGCCGGATCCTAAGCCGAGTGCGTCAACTCAAGATGAGCAATGCCAACTGAAAAGGAACCAGTTCCTATATCTGATCGACGAAGAATGTTTTGCGAAACTAATGAGTGTTTTTGGAGCCTTCCACTCTAACCACGGAGGCTATAGTTATGGGTTCATAGCTGACATGTAGGCGAGGACAGCATCGTCGATGCGACCATGACTACACTCCCCTAGGCGAAACCGAAGAGCATGCTAGCTGGAACCAAACAGAGATGTATGTGAACTACCGCGTCTTGGATGGTGTATAAAGGCACGTCAGCGTTCCCCCAACCACAGACAAACGCAGCTCTTTAGTCGAAATTCGCAATCCTCCGCTGGTTGTTGTGGAAACCAGCACAGCGGTTCGGCTGGGCTTCCGACGCCTTCGTCGAATGCCGGCTGACTACCCGAAAGGGAGCAAGCGGAAGCTCAAGCAGCTGCATACCCAACAGGATGGGCTTTCGACCGGATCCTTAGGGCGCCCTTCGTCGCCGGCCCGCAGGCTCGGGGAAGGCATTCGCGCTGCGCAATTCCAGGGTTAACTTGTCCCCTTTCCCTTCACCCACGAGCAGAAGTCCGTGGTCGAGCTTCGGGTAGTTGATTGCTTGCGGAAACCCGTCTTTCAACCCCCGACTACTCCCCGACTACTCCCAACTATCCGGAATGACTACCTACTGATCTTAGCGGCTGGGAGATGCCCAAAGCCCGTATTCGTCGTCAATAACTTCTTCGCTGTTAGCTTTTACCTCACCCAGCCCTATGTCGCTCTCTCGATGAGGTGGGATCATCCTCGTGCACAACGCGTGCATGCGTGGACAGGGCTGATCACTCGTAACCGTCCGCAACGGCTAGCAATGCACTTGTATACGAACGTATTTCCCGCGAAGCGCTACCAAGTGACTTGTGGGCTTGAACACACTGGCGAGGATATCGCACGACGTCAGCTAGTCCCTATCAAGGACATTATAAGGGAGCGCAAAAGAGAACTAGAAAGCATTGTGACCGATGATACAACGGCTGGGCTTAGGTGATGTTGAGCAGCCTTAGAGTTCGTACATGTCGGCTACAACGACGTCCCTGTAGAGAGGTTTTAACGTAAACCTTTTATAAGAATAATGAAGCACTATTGCAGTACTTGCATGCATACTGTACCAGGTGAGTTCCCTAATAACTAAGTAGGTACCTAGGTAGGTACCTTGGTTGGTAAGTTATAGCCGCGGGGTTCTAACGTTAAGACGGTTCCCAATTGAAATCTTACGATCAAATCCAAACCAGGTGGCCGTCCCACTCCTGAACTTGTCCCACGCCCGTCCTCCTGGGACAGCTGCTGTCTTCTTCTTTTCCCCCTTCTCCCCCCGGCACAGGCGCACTCCAAGATGTTGCTCCTCAGGTCTAGTATACGTACGGCAACCGTCAAAATGCCCAACGCGACCTTTGTGTGCCGCCAATGTCTCCGCCAGAGGCGTCCTGTAGTTCCGGCGCGGATCCTCAAGCTTGTACGGTACACTGCCAGCAGCGCCAGCACCGGCAATGCTACATCTGCATCATTCGTTTCGGCCTCCGCGCCAAGCCAGGGAGCTAAAAGGACGTTCCCCGAGACAAACCCCAAGTCGGTAGGTTACTGGCTCATTGGCAGCGCTGTGAGCGTCTTCGGTATCGTCGTCTTCGGCGGACTTACACGTTTGACAGAATCAGGGTGAGTAACTACTCTACCTATTGTCATAAATACCTGAACGCAACACTTGCGCTACCCAAACCTCCAGTGCTATACACTTCGCCCTATTGTGAGTGTCTTGACTAAAAGGAGAGAAACAGCCTGAGTATAACAGAGTGGAAGCCGGTCACCGGGTCCCTCCCGCCCATGTCTCACCAAGATTGGGAAGCTGAGTTCGAAAAGTACCGCGCATCGCCCGAGTTCAAGCTACTCAATTCGCACATGGACCTCTCCGAATTCAAGAAGATCTATTACATGGAATGGACACATCGACTGTGGGGCAGAGTCATCGGTCTATCCTTCGTCATTCCCACAGTCTACTTAATAGCTCGCCGGCGAGTCACCACCCGCATGGCCTGGAACCTGGTTGGCATCTCGGGCTTGATTGGCTTCCAGGGCTTCATCGGCTGGTGGATGGTTAAGTCAGGTCTAAAGGATGATCTCTTTGCTCCGGGATCTCACCCCAGAGTTTCGCAATACCGTCTTACCGCACACCTGGCCACCGCCTTCGTATGTTACTCTTGGATGTTACTGTCTGGCCTTAGCATTCTTCGTACGAGACGCCTGCTCGCCGACCCAGCTACTGCCATGAGACTCGTTGAAGCCCTCAGGAACCCAGCAATTGCCCCTTTCCGACGATCCGTGACGGCCCTCACGGCCTTGGTGTCTACCACTGTGGTCTCGGGAGCCCTCGTCGCCGGGCTCGACGCCGGGCTTATATATAATGAGTTTCCGAAGATGGGGCTCGGCCTTGTGCCACCTGCGTCGGAACTTTGGGACAATTTCTACTCCCGAGAGGAGGACGGATCTGATCTCTGGTGGAGAAACATGCTCGAAAACCCCAGCTTAGTCCAGCTGGATCACCGTGTCCTGGCTACCACGACATTTTGCGCTATATTGGCACTCTTTGCCTACTCGCGAACCGGGAAGGTTGTCGCGGCGTTACCCAAGGACGCGAAAAAGGGTATGCTGGGTGTCGTACACCTAGTGTCTTTGCAAGTTGCGCTGGGCATCAGCACCCTCATCTACATGGTTCCTATATCCTTGGCAGCAGCCCACCAAGCGGGGAGCTTGGCGCTGTTGACTGGTGTCCTTGTTCTGGGCCACCGGTTACGCGTGCCGATATCGACATTGAACTTAATGCAGAAAAGGATGGCGATGGCTTCAAAGCTAAAGCACTGATTGTGGCAATAGCAAGTCTCGACACGTAGGTGGAGTTATGTACACCGTGTACAATATGTAGAACCGAACATGTCCTTCGCTCGGGTAGCTCGTTATAGCATGCCTTTCACCTGAATTTTGCGTCTGCTACTCCTCGTTCGCGCGGCGGGGGAACCATTTCGATGCTGTAGCGGGTATTCAGAGACGTGATATCGGTCCATTCCTCGGAATTATCAACCGGCAAACGTTGATAGTTCACGGGGGATGGGCGGGTAGAATCCCAACCGCGACTCGGTCTGTTCTAGGCAAGGTGTTTCCGTGCGCAACGTCGCTTAGCACTCTAAAGAATACGCCGGGAGCTTCCTCCTCCAGCACTGAGCCAGAATATCTGCCTGCTTCGACCTGTTGTGCAGATGGTGAATAGGGTATTCAGAATGACGTCGAGAGGAACACCTAAAAATCTTAGCAGAATGCCGTCCTAAAAGACAAAACATACCCAGTGGTCCTTTCTGCAGAAACCTAGCTTAGTGTTGCCCGATTCGAGTGTCGCATCCTGATATGGCCCAAATAAGCGAGGCACATGCCCTCTCCACCGTATTTAGTTCACAACCTTGAATGGGCCTGGCTAGCAACAACACACCCTCAAGCGTTGTTTTATTGTATGCGGGTCCCGTGACCTGTTGGGATCTGTATCTAACAGCTATTGTATCTTCTTAAAACCCTGGATTCCTAGGAAGTCCCTTGGTAGGTATGTTAGCATACAAATCCAAGAGTAGCAGGTGATGGTCAGCACATATACTCCATGCATTCCAGTGTGACGGCTAAGGATTTAACCAACTATTAAACCTAAGTCGTACAGGTTTATGTTGGCAGGAATATCGTGGGATTCTAAGTACTAGATATTATAACTGGTTACGTTTCGTAATATCAAAGGTATTTTAAATAACGAAATATTATTATAAATCGTTATTATTTAAATTATGAAAATAATTCCCAAAAAATTTTACGTAAATTAATTAGTTTTTTATTACACTTTTAAATTATTACAAATTTAATTTTATTAGATATAATAAGTTTAAAATGCATTATTAAGACCTTAATATTAAAAAGTTTTTCAAATTACGTAATTTATTTATATAAATTCGACTCTTTTTTGCGGTCGGTTTTAGCTTAGATTGTAATACGATTTTTCTTTTTTTAGAATTTTTACTTTTAAAAATTTGTGTTTAGTAAGTCTAATTTTATTATAGCAGGTTCTATTGTTAACCGTAAACTGTGCAATCGTCCTAATTAAAAAAAGGTTAAATTTTTGATTATTTATATTATTAAATTCAGATTTAAAGTAATATTATGTATAATGTATTTCGAAAATAATATTAAATATTAAATAATTAAAGAAATTTATTATTATAACGAATATATTAAAAACCGTTAACGTCACGATAATTTCGGTATTTCGATTAACATTTTATATCGAATTAAAGAAAAAAAGATCGTTTAAAGTAAAGAAAACCGTTGCTAAAGAAATTCTTTTGCGATTTTAATAAAAGATAAAAAAAGACCTAACGGGCAAATAACATAATATCGACGAGACCATTACTTATTTTTTTGGTTTACAGCGTTTAAAAAATGTTTATAAAAAAGAAATTAAAATTATTAATTACAGATTTTAATCGATAAATGAATAGAATAAATAAAAACGTATAAAGAAAGAAATTATTATAAACGCATTATTTACTAATTTTATTTAAATAATCTATTTTGTACAATCTCGATTAATAAAACATTTTCATCAATTTCGCTATTACTAATAAAAGATTTTTAATAAGAGTTAGATATTTATGAGATTTTTTGCGAATTTTTAAATATTTTTAAAATTCGGATAAATTTTCTACCTAATTAAGCATTAGATAAATTCTTTTTTTTTCGCACATTTAAAATCCTTTTTATTTTATTTGTAATTTCGTTTTCTATTTTTACGTTTTTTATTTTATTTTAACTTTAATAATGGCTGTTATTAATTCGAATAAAAAATATAGAAAAGTAGAAGAAATTTGATTTTTGGTAGAAATTTGAATAATTTTTTAAGAAATCTTTCTACTAATTTTATACAAACTAATGTATTTTAAATCTAGGTTTTGCTAGGTTTTTTATTTAAATAGTTTTTATAATGAAGTAAATTATTTTGCTGGTTTAAAATTTTAATTTAATTTAATTTTTAATATTGTAATATATATTTACTTAATGACCCGTAAACCTTCAGTTTAATTATATTTTTAATATAGTAATGTAAATCATTTTAATATTTTTATAATAAATAGTATTATACGTTTATTTAGTAAAATATAATTTCTACACTTAATTATCCTATTAGTAATAAATATAATATTTTAAATATATTTTAAATTTTTAATTTAATCGTTTTATTTATCTGTCTATTTAAAATCTAAATACGTTAAATAATTTACAAATTAAATCTAGTAATACTATAAGGATGTTTTAAAATTTTACTATAAATATAAGTTTTTAGTCGAAAATAATATAATATAATAATTTATATATATTTAACATATTTTTGAAAAACATATATTTTATATATTAAGTCTGAATAATATTTTAATAACAGAAAAAAGAAGAAGATTTCGTAAATTTATCGAATATTGCAAAAGTAATTTCGTAGTATATTTCTGTTATTAAATTATTAAATAAACGAAATTTAATAATAAAATTATTAATAATTTATTTTTTAGTTCTTTTTAGAATTAATAATAATTATAACTTTTTATAACGCTTACCCTATTATATTTTAGCCGTATTGTAAAAGTTATAATATTATCGTATCTTTTAAATAAATATTTTTATTTTGAAAACATAATACCTAACTTAAAATTATTTTAAAGTTTTGTAAATTTTTAGATATTTATATGATTAATAGTTAAATATATTATATATTATATTTATCTAAAATAGTTTGAGAATTTGTAGTTTATATGTTTTTTAGTATTCGACAAATATTATTATGAATTATTTATTTTTAATATACGTTATATAATTTAATATATATTATTACAATTTAATTTAGTTATAATTATTTTTTAAAAATGTTGTCGAAAATTATGTAAATAATTTTATATAATGTTTTAAAAATAAATATTTATTTATTTATACTATTAGCTTTATTATTTTAAGCAGTTTTTACAAATAATAACGAAATTAGCCTTTATTATTTTTTAAGTGTCGTAATTAACGTTTTTAAATTCTTTAAATGTCGTAAAACGGACCAGATTTTAATAATTTCTACATTTTTAATTTAATACGATTTTTAAAAAAATCTTTAAATTCTGGTATAAAAATTATAACGAAAATTCTAAATCTTTTTTTTTAGAATAACGTAATTAAATTCGGGTTTTTTTTAGTGTATACGAAAGAAATACAATAAAATACAATTTTCTTTAATCGTTTTATTATCCGATTATTGCGTTTAATATATAATTTAAAATGTCGAATTTTAGTTGGACGAGGCGTATAAGGTTATATATAATTAATATTAATTAGTTAATAATTATATTTTATATTTTTAAAACGGGTCTATTTATTTATAATATATATTTAGAGTTTTTAACTAAAATTAATAAAAAGTATAATAATTTTCTAAAAACAATTAGATAAAGTTCTTATTATACTTAACAATTGTAAAAAATCTTTTTTTAAATTATAATTGTTATTGGTTATTTTATAATTGCTTTTTGATATTTTACAATTTTAAGGATTTTTAAAACTTTATTTTAATATATTTTACTGTAATAATTTATTTTAGATGTTGCGTATTTATATACACAATCGTTTTTGGCGTTAACTAATAATATAACGTTTTAAAAACTTTTAGAACTTCATAAACGTATTTTATATATACTTTTTTTCGTTTGTAATAAATAAAAGTATTAAGGTATTCTCGTAATATATATTATATTATCCGTTAAAAAAGTATTAATATCTTCGTAAACTTTGTAAATATAATTAAATATTTAAATAATTAGTATTTCTTTTCAAAAATTATATTTTTATTCGCTCTTTTTTGATTTTAATAATTAAAAATAATAATATTTCATCATTAGTAGTAATTTTATATAATTATTAAATTTAATTATTAGTTGTAATTTGTTAATTTTTAACCATCAAAAATATAAGGTACCTTATGAATAATTTGAAAATTTAAATTTTTTATAATCGATTTTTTAGATAGTTTTAAGAGTATATAATTTATTTTTATTAAGGTTATAAATGTGATAAAATTTATATATAATCTTTTTTAAATTATTCCGTGATTTTATTAGTTATATTTTAATAAGTTTGTATTAAAAAGCTTTTTAGAAAGCTATTTATATTTTTAGTAATGTTATAATATATTATTTAGTTTTTTTAATATTTGAAGTTGATATTTTAAATTGTTATTTAGTTAATTGAATTTGTTTTTAATAATAATAATAATAAGTTATTGTTTTTAAGTATTTATTTTTCTTTTCATAATGTTTTTAAGTAATAAAGTAAATATCGTGTCTTTATATCTATATTTATAGCCGTTTCTCATCGTATACTAAAATTTTAATTTTTCTTTTCTTTATTTATTAACGAAATATAAAACGAACTTTACTTAGTTAGTTTTTTCGTTACTTAAAATATATTTATAGTACTTCTCAAATTATATCGTAATTTATATATAAAACGATATCGAAATTAATTATTTAATAATACTTTTAAATAGAAATTTCGAAATAGTTAATTTCATATTAAATCTTTCTATTATTATAAGCAAAATTCTAACTTTCAGTATTTGTAATTTTATAAAGTTTCAACTTATATTTCAAGAATAATCGAAATATATTAATAATATCCAGTATAATATCAATTCCGTCGATCATTTCGTAATTTACTAATACAGTAAACTAATATATACCGATTTATATATTCAGGGTAATACACTTATTAACGGCTTTTATCGTCGCGTTAAAAACACTTTTCGAAAAACGTTTCTATTTTTTTTAAACTTTTATTAATTTGTAATATGTTTATAAATAATCTTCTTCTTTTAACTTTTCTTTGAACTTGTTAATTCTTTTTCGTATAATATATTAAATTATTATATCTATTATTTTTGTAAACACCTTTAGCTTTATAATTATATTAAATTTTTAATTCTAATATAATATTTTTATTAAATTACTAAATCGCTTATTTATTACATAACATTTTATTATATCGCATTATTGTCGCTTTTTTATATTGTTTAAGTAAAAATTAAAATTTTTGTTTTAATATTTTTCATTTTTTTCAAAATCTATAATAAATATTAATTAAAAACAAAAATCTATAATAGTCTTTTAACTATATTTTTAACGGTATGTTAAATTAATTTCTTTGCAGACTAATAATTACAATAATTATAAATTAAACATTATATTTTTTAAAAGGTACTACTTTTTTTAGCTAACTTTATAAAAATATTTGTTTATTAGCATCGTTTTTTAAATAATAGTTCGAAAATATCGCTTTTATCGTTTATCTATCTTATTATTCTCTATTTAATTAAGAAAAAAGAATCTATTTTTATATATACGTATAATTCGTTAATAAATAGTTTTTTTCTATTCGCTATACGCGGAGCATTTTCGTCGTTTATAATATACGGCGTACATTTTGCTAGATCGATTAAAAATTCTAGCACTAATTTTTTGTCTAGTTTTACTATTTTTAATTAAAGTTTTTTAAATCGTTTTATAATTTTCTTACGTTTTTAAACCAATTTTTTAACTTTTCGCATTCCGTATTAAAATTTTGTCGTAATAATTTTCGTTTATATTAGGCTTGAATAGTATTAACAACTTTATTATTCTTTTTTAATTACTTTTAAACTTTTTTTCTATAAAAATATTTAATTATTTTATCGTAGGTTTTGGAATTTCTAATATTTAGAAATTTTAAATTTTATTTTACCGTTATTATAACATTTATTTTAACTTCAACTTTGTTTATTAACAATAATAAGTTTTATATATTATAAAAGTTAATTTTAAAAAGTATTACTGTATTAAAAATACTAATATTAGCTATATACTAAATTCTATTATTATATTTACTCTTAACCCTTTTTATACGTTTAATATAATTTTTTATTATCGATTTTAATTATTATAATAATGGAATATAATAGAAATTCCAATTGATTTATTTTTTAAGATTTTCTTAAAACTGTTTTAAACCATTAAAAAGTTTTGTTATTAATATTTTTTATCTTAATTTAACTTTAAAACCAATTCGATAAATGTACTGCTGTAATTACATATTTATAACTTTTATTATACTTATTAAATTTATATTTCGACTTTTCATTTTTGGTGAATTCTTTCGAAGTTTTGCGTTAATACTTCTTTAAATTATTAATAATCGTTATATATTTGTATTGAATTAAAACTATAAATTTTATTAATAATATAATTGGTTTTTAATAAGAGATTTAAATTATATAAAAACGTTTTCTACATATCGTTTTATTATAAATTTTATTTATAAGACAATTATAATAAATAGAATAAAAAATACTTGGAAAATATTTCATAGTACGTTAAAAATAAATTATAATTTTACGAAAACATTATTAAATAATTTAAGTTTAAGAAATTTTATAAGTTTTAGACATTTTTTCACAAAATTTAATTATATAACTCAGCTTATTTTAAGAATTTTTTTAACGTCCGAAATTTTGCTATTATTTTCGAACTTTTTATATACTATTTAAAGCGATCTAGTAAAATTAATATTTTTTTTAAAATAAGCCCGGCGTGTATTTAAAATTTTTAATTATCGAAAAACTTTTTTCTTAGTTAAATGAGATTATTATTATTTTTCGTTTAAACGTATCTATTTAAAAATAAACATCTAAACTAAGTTTTTAATTAAATAATATAACATTAATAATATTACTAAATAAAATCTTATAATATAAAAGGTTTAAACTTTATATTACTTATTAACTTTAAATTTTGCTAAATTATATTAATAGAAATATTTCAAGACTATAAATAGTAAATATTAAAATTACTAACATTTTATAATTTTTAAAATATTTTAAATAAGAAGATATTGTGATAAATTATTATTATTTACAATAAAAAAGTAACGAAAATATATATTTTATGAGAATTAACTTTTTCTTTAATAGATTTTAAAAATGTTATAATTTAATCCTATTGAATATAATTTATGTTATATAGATTTACTTATCTTACTAAAATCAAGCCTTATTTTAAACGTTCTAACTACGCTAACCTAATTTATAAAAAATCTATAAAAATAACAAAACTTTTAAAATAAAATCTAATAACAAATTAGAATTTGTTAGCTTTAATTAATATCGTTCTATATAAAATTTTAAAAACGTTTTTAACGATATATAAAGTTTTTAAGTTAGGGCTAATTGAATTAATATATTAAAAATTATTTAATATTATTTTTACTATAAAATACTTTTATAATTTTAATAACGTAATTATTATATAGAAATTTAGCTATAGGCATTTTAAAAGTAATTTAATATAAGAAAAATACGTTTAACTATATTTTTACTAGTAAAAATTATAAGTATTAGGTTATAATTATAAAGATATTTCGAACTTAATTAATTTTAATCTCTTTGCAAGCCGTAATATAAAAAGAACAATTCGTATAATTAAAAGAATTATTAAATAGGTTCTTTTTATATAAAATATATTAAAGACACTAGGTATACGATAATACGACTGCGAATTATATTATTATAATATTTAAGATATTACAGTGTTACGACCTAGGCTAAGATCGATTGCAAAAACGGTTGGATCTATACAAAAAAAGGTTACGTAATTTAGATCTTACTTGGCAATAAAATCTAAATAAATCTATATAGAACTAATCGCACGCTACATCATTGAATCTGTAATAATTTTAAAATGTAATAAAAATCTATTTCATTTATATAAAATATATATAGTCGTTGCTTTTATAGTTTAAATAATACCAGTTTGTAATAATAATTCGTTATTTAAAATACTTCTAATATTATAAAAACGTAATTAGTAATTATATTTATTATTTAAAATTCTACGATATTTCTATTAATATAAACTCGTACGACTTAGATTTAATAATTAATTAAACTATCTAGTCGTTATATCTTATAAGCTTTTATTTAATAGTGTAGTCAGATTTTAAGCAATACCCTTTTAATCATTATATCGATAAATAAATAAAGTATTACTTCTTTAATAAAAGCTTAATTTCAATATAAAATCTAAATGTTAAAAGTTTAAATGTAATAATTTACGCTATATTAATACGAACGAATATATCTAAATTTAAAGTTAAAAACATTAATCTAATAATAAGAAACGTAATATAGAGAATTTTCTTTTTAAAAAAATATTTTAAGGTTTAAGAATTTAAGAAATCAGAGAATAAAATTTTTGCCGTTATAATTCTCTTAACCGAAAACGTTTTTAACTGGTTTAAACATATTATAAAAAATTATTAAGAATACGCCGAAACCGATGAAAAATATTTATTAAAAAAGTGTTTCCAATTATATTAATTTCGAAAATAAATTAAAGTTTAAGTTTAAAAACTCCTAATAAAAAACGAACCGTAATATAATAAATCTTTTAACTACGCTAAAAAAACAGTTTCGAAATTATTAATAATATTTAAAAATCTTATAGTTAAACCTAGATAAAATAATAACGATAAAAATACTTATGTTAACAGATTTTATAAAGAATTAAAGAATGCTAATAAAAATAAAATTATTAAGTTTTTATAATTTAGAACTTTAAATGGATATATTATTAAAACGATTAAAATTAATAAAACATTATACGAACGTTATATATAAAAAACAATACATTTTAAAATATAAACATTAATCGATTAAACAGAGAAAAAAAACGCAATATATTATCTATATTTCATAGTACGACGTTAAAACCCATGGAATTCAAAATAGTTCATTATAAAAACAACAACCAGATTGAGTATTACAATTATAGCAAAATAAGATATTATTAAAATATCTATAAAAAATCTGGAAAACTATGATAAAATAATTAAGTACCTATATTGCAAATACACCCTAAAGATAATTAAAAATAATAACATAATTATTAATATAATTCAGACTTAGAAAAAATAAAGTTTATTATAATGAAAGGTTTAACGCAAAATACGAAAAAGTTAGAAGCTAGTTTCAAAAGTACACGAAAATTAATAATACACTTTAAAAAACAATTAAAAGAATATTAAGAATAAATAAAAACTATTTATATCAAACTCTTTAATCTATATAACTAAATATATTTAATATATTATAAATAACGAAGATTCTGAATATATAACAAATAATAAATTTATTTATTAATATATCGTATGTATATACAAAAAGGAATTCGACTTTTTTAATTAAGTCGAAAATAGTAAAATAAATAAGCGATAATACTAATATTTTCAAATTATTACTTGATAAGATAATATTAGTAAACAAATAGTTTTATAAAATTAATAAAAGATATGATCTTATTAAAGTATTTTTTATTTTTATAAACAATATATTTATTAATCTATAAAAAAAGTTAATTTAATATAGCGTAAACAACCATTTTTAAAATGTTATTGCAGGCCTTTATTATTAATTAATATTTATTAACGATTTCGAAAAAAAATAAAGAAAAGATTTCAATAATTCACTTAACGATTTCTGTAAAAAATAACGAATTATAAAAAGCCAAAAAAAACACCGTATAATATATATAAAAACAAATTATCTTATAAGATGAAAAGTTTTAGATTAATAAACAAAATAATATAATTTCAAAACTATATATTGATAAATATAATAGGTTAACGTATTATACAAATACAATATAAACAAAGTTCGACAAAGTCGAAAAAGAAAATTTAAAAAAAGTTATTTATAAAAAACTAAAAAATAATAAAGTTTTAAAAATACGACAAAACCTTTAAAAAGCCTTAAATACGCTGATAAAACCCGTTAATATTTTGATTCCTTTAAAAATATAAATCAAAATATATTAACATATCGTAATAATAGATTACGAAACTTTAAATAGATACTATATTATACTGAATATTGTTAATAAATTTAAATTACTATAAAAATACAAATTAAAATCTTATATAATTACAAATGTTGAAAATTAAGATTTTGCTTACAATAATAAAAAATATTTAACGTGAAATTGTCAGGGGCTAAGGAAGTGTGCGCATCATAAAGGAGATGCTAAGCATTTTATGCGTCATCTCTACGCAATCGCTACGAGGCAGATGCGGGGTAGTTGCTTTATAGGTAGTTGCTCACTCTCCTTTTAGGGAAGAAGAGCAAGCTTTAGACTAGTCCTTAACATACCCGTATTGTTCCTTTCATTCTGATCTCTAACAACACATGACAGAATTTAATTATTTCGAAATTGTTTTATTTAAGAATTACGATATAATCTTAAAAAAACTATAGATATACTAATGCAAAATTTTAATTAATAAAAGAATTAATTAGATAAGATTTATTTTATAACCTATTAATAAATAAAAAAAGATTTAATATTTTAATACTTAAATAAAAATAACTACAAATATAGATATAAAGATACGATATATATCTTATCATATAAAGAAATAAACTATAAAAATAATAAAGAAAAATACGACATATCGTTATTATTATCATAATACATCTTATATAATTAAAAAGCAATTTAAAATTATAATTTTTAAAAATAAAATTTTAAATTAAACAGCTTTTTTTAAAAAAAGTAAACAAGATATTATTAAAATATTGTAAATAAAATTACGAAATAATTTTAAAAGAAAGTTTATTTACGAAGTTTTATATTATTTATAATTTTAATGGAAACAAATTGCGTATTTGTTTAAAAAATATCTAAAAAAATCGATTATAAAAATAATAAATTTAACCTTCGAAATTATATATAAAATATCTTATATTTTTCTTATTTAGAAAAAACCGGCAAATTATAACTTATAGCTGTTTTTTAATAATTAAATAATATTATTATTAAAAATAAAACAGTATTATCTTCAATTATTAAAATAATAAACCGATTTTACGAAATTAAATAATTTATACTATTTATTTTTAAGTATAAATATAACTTTATCAAAATTAAGAAGAAAAACAATAAAAGATTATTTTTAAAGCGAAATACGAATTATTTATATATTTGATTATATTTCTCGAATTTTTAAATATATTAAAATATTATAACGAATGCTAAATTGTATATTATAATCATATCTTGACGTTTTTATTTTCTATTACCTTAATAATATTTTTTATTCGGAAATAGAAAAGGTATATATAAAATACGTTTGTGAAGTTTTTTAAATTTAATAAAATATCAAATTATCACGTAACGTAAAGGAAAATAAGTTTTCTAAATAGAAAATAAAATATTTAAAATATATTATATTATTAGAAAATATTTAGATAAATTTAACAAATCGTTATAAATATAAAAGAATAAATATCAATAATAATTAAAAAAGTATATGCATTTTCAGGATTTCTTAATTATTATAAAAGGTTTATTCAAAATTTTATCAAGATTATTTTACTTTTTAATTGATTTTACTAAAAAAACTTAAATAAATATTATAGACAAAAAAAGAGTTTGAAAAAATTGAAAATGAAATTATTAATAAGTCAATATTAATTATATATAATTTAATACATTCTGTCGAACTAAAAACTAATATTTTAAGCTATATATTTAACGTAATACTAGAATAACGAAACAATTAAAGGAAATTACGTTTTAATATATTTTAATGTAAGTTCAAAAATACCAAACTTAATTATATTATTCTAAATAAAGAATTTATATTTATTATTATAACGTTTCGAATGTTTACGTATTTTTAAAGAAAATCTTTATTAAGTTAAAGCTTTTAGGAATTATGAAATTTTATGCGTTTTATTACGACTACAGAATTTACTGAACGATAACTATCAAATGCAGAACAAATAGCGAATATCGATTTCGTTATTATTTATAAAAACGGTTCAGAAAATAATAAAACAAATACTTTAAGTTAATTATACTATTTTCGACATTATTCTAAAAAGATATTTACGTTTACATCAAGCTATAATAATACGAGTAATACTAAATAATATATATTAAAAATTAAAAATTAAAAAATTATTTTATTACAAAAATACATATATAACAATTTTTTAAAACTATTAAATAAACTTAAAATACAATATACAAAAATATTAGTTATATAAATATTTATAGTTTTATAAAACTTTAAAACGATTTTAACGTATTTATTACTATTTAAAACAAAATTAAAAATATAAAAAAATACTACAATAATAAAGTCTTTATAATAAGGCTAAAATATAACGATATAAATCTTATAGAAAATTATAATTATTATCGATTTTATTATTAAATTTTCTTTATTTAAAAATCTAGAAATTAAAATCTATAACGATAATATTTTCGTAATAATAAGTAAATTTACAAAACCTTTGGATTTTTTACCTTATAAAAATACTAATATCGAATAAATAGTATATATCTTTTTTTAAAAACAACTTTTGTATATACAGATTACTATACGAAATTATTTCTAATAAAATAACTATATTTACGTTAAAAATTTAGCAAAGCCTTATAGTATAAATTGGTTTAAATTATAAATAAATAAATCGTTAAAACGCTTAAATTAAATATTACAAACAAACTAAAGATATTATATTATATATAGAGAAGATAAGGGAGATATAAAATTATCTATTATTTAATTAATTTATAGTACCAGGTATTTTAAAAACATTAAAATAATTTTCATATACGCACAATTCGAATTTATTAACGTTAAAATAAAATTTATAATGAAATAACTTAAATAATTATATTAACAAATAAAAATAACGAAATGATTAATATATAAATAAATAATTAAATATTATAATTAAAAGAAGTTAAAAATTAATTTTTTAAAACAAATTTTATAATTATAAAGAAATTTAAATAAAAAACCCTAAAAATATGCTTCTAATTATATAGATTTATAAAAAAATTATTAAAAAGTTTTTCGAAAATAATTATCTATTAAAATTTTATTTTAAATTAGAATTTAATTAGTTTTTTTCGAATTAGTGATATATGTTATTAAAGTGTATGCAGAACAATATAATATAAAAGCAAAAAATAAAATTATATATAAAACATAGAAAATTTTTCATATAAGAAAAAAACGGATTTATTTAATATCTAAATTCTGAAAATACTTAAAAACTTATAAAACCCCTTATAAATACTTAACGCCGGTTAAAAAACTTTTATTAATAACGCCGAGATCGCTAATAATAATTTCTTAATCAAGGTTTTTAAAAAACGACTAATCGAAAAAGTAAATAAAAAGCGCGACTATAATAATTATAGCTTTTCTACGTTTTTATTTTTCTAGTTCGTCTATTAAGTAAAACCAATAAATAATAATTTTAACTTTTTTTTCGTAAAAGAATTTCTATTATCAACGTACACGAAAAAGATAATCGATAATTTTGTTAATATCACGTTATTTACGCGCGAGGTGTTTTTTTTATCTTCTATTAAAACTATAAAAAATCTTTTCAACATCGGCTTTTTTTTAATTTAAACAATTTTCTTTTTCCTTAATACGACGTAAAAGATTAATCGAAATACTGGAACTATTATAACGGTAACGATTTTAAATATATTCGTTATAATAACGAATTTCTTTAATTACTTAATATTTGACATTATTTTCGAAATATAGTATTTATAATATTACTTTAAAACCAAATTTAACAATACAAATAACTAAAAATTCTAAGTTTTTTCTTTAATTAAAACAATAATAAGGTTAATAGTTAATAATACGATCTATTATAATGAAAAAAGATTTATTAAAAACAAATCTTTAAAAAATAAAGATTTTAAGAAAAAAATCGTATTACGATCTAAGCCAAAATCGTTTATAAAAACGGTCGAACTTATATAAAAAAGATTACGTAATTTATATTTTCTTTAATAAAAAGCTCCATATAAATTTATATAAAACTGATCGTATTCGATAAAATTAAATCTGTAATATTTTCAAAATTTAATAAAAAATTAATTAATTTATATAGAATATATACGTTCGTTATTTTGATAATTTAAATAATATTAATTGAAAATAATAATTCGTTATTTAAAATACTTTTAATATTACGAAACGTAATTAGTTAATATATTTATTACTTAGAATTTTACAATATTTCTGCCTATATAAGCTCGTACGACTTAGATTTAATAGTTAGTTAAATCGTCTAGCTATTATATACCGTTGTTTATTTTCTAAATTTAAATTTAACTATATTAATATTAACCTTTTTAATTTTTTTAAACATGTGTATATTAAGATAGTTTTAACGAGTATAAAAAGTATTAAATTTGTCAGTTTTAAATTTATTATATTATAATTATAAAACACTTGTAAATTTAAATATTTTCTAAATAAATGCAAAACGATGATAATAAAAGGTATAAATAAAAATATAATTAAATAATTTGTTATATGAAATTAGCCTTAGATAGCTTATAATAAAAATACTGTATACGATATATATATTATTATAATTATTAAAATATTACAGTTAATAATTTTATTAAATTTTAATCTAATTATATTATAACTAATTATTATTTCAAAATTCTCAAAAACTTTATACGTGTATTAATTTATATTATATATAATATAAATGTATAAGTATTATTAAAATAATTTTATTCAAATAAATTACATACATAAAAAAATTATTTATTTTGTTTAGCAAAGTATTAAATAAAAATATTTTTGCGTAGTTCTAATTTAGGTTTTGCTAGTTCGTTACGAGCATACGTTATTCGATTAATTAATTTTAGCGCTTTGATGTAATACATAAAAGTACATCAAAAATAGGAACGAGCTAGCAGAGGCCTGAGCTAGCTAAGGTAAGAATTTACTTGGATCTTAACGCCAAGAGAGATCTAAATTACGTGACCTATTTGTGTGGATCCGACCGTTTTTCGCGGCCGGTTTTGGCTTGGGTCGTAACACCCAGGCTCCGCATAAAATAAAACAAGCGGTCGACTGTATTTCCCAATGGAGCAATTCCTGATGTTACTTCTGATTGGCACTTTAATAGGGTAGCAGAACGCTTCCATTTTGTAGATAAGAAAGTTCGAGATTGGGGTTTGATTTCCCGGAGCTGCAAATAGAGGTTTTTTTCTTTTTTTCCTTTTCAAAGTTATAGTAGATAGACAATCATCTGCCATGATTTTAGGAAGACAGCACTATTTACGCAGTGCCATCCGCAGTATTTGCGGAGGATGGCAGGGCTGAGAGCTGGCACACACGGTACATCAGTCCACATACAAATTACAGTACGGGCTACGTGGAACTTCCGATTACTACATCAACCATGTGTGATGCATCATCCAGCATACAGGTCGAGACGGATGCTTTATCACTCTAATAACCAAATATAAACCTATTAACAACCCTAGACCTGTTCGGTCTTATTGGATAAAAGGCACACAAAATTGTATGGTTTCTTGTCTTAATAAAGACATGTTGAGCCATTGGCGGTCCAGGTAGAACCGACGCCGGATCTTCTGACTGGCAGTATATCGGTGCCATGGAAGTATACGGCTGCCCGGGTAATCACCAGCTTTCCAAAGAGGGTAGGGGGCGCCTCTAGAAGGTGAGGGTCATTGGTTGGGGTAGCATTACTTCTCGGCACTCATCAACTCAAAATTTAGTTATGATTTCAAGATAAGCGACCTCACGAGATAGAGAGGGAGAGAGCGAGCCGTATTATAACCAAAGAAATAAATCAGAACATAAGCAACGCAATATGGTTGGAAACCGTTGGAAGAGCCACGGCAAGCGTGGGGCTACGCTACGCAGTATCCGAAGATTAAAAATAGGTATAGCACCAGGCATTGCCTGGTGCGTCTGTGCTGGACGAAATACGAAGGATCCTTCGGCGGCCTGAATCTCGCCCGTTGCCGCCCAGCCGCCTGACAACTCTGGGCCGGACGTAAAATAATGCTGAAAATCATGCTTGAGCAGGGGAAAGACAGTGATGAACCATCGGTCACACTAGGTACCTAGTAGGTACGCACATAATTTTGTGTTTTTAGGTACATACTACCGGAGTCCCTCCCACTCGAGTTGCAGAGTGGAGCCATCCACCCAGGATATTGGAAACCTTAAGATGTTGTAACATTGTGGTTGCAGGTGTTGATGGATACCTGCGTGATCTGAGGCCGGCCGCGGTGCTGGTGCTGGTGGCGGCGGCAGTGGCTGCACCGTACCACGCTACTCATGTGCCTACATGTGCCTACATGTGGGATGCACATGCACACTTTTTTCAGGCGGCGTATCAAACTAGCGCAGGGCAATTGGTATATTTCATTTCCGCTTCGGCATCGTATTATTCTTCTAGATATTGTGAGTAAGTAGTCATATCTCCAGACCATTTTTTGGCTCCCCCCTTGCGCTTCGTATACAGGTGGTGGGTGCAAAGAATTGTGGTTCTCGTGATCTAATAACGGCGTCACTAATGGAGAATCTGTATGTAGGTTAGCATGCACGTACCAACTGAAAGACTCTTGAAGTTCCGGATCAAGATTGAGGATCTTGGGGCATGTGCGAAGGCGAAGCGGAGTTGTGCAGTGTCGCTAAACATGGCGGCGGTACAGTAGGAGATCAGGAACACGACCTGACGGCCTCCCATGCTTCGTTCCTTGTGCACCTTGGCCAGGCCTGCGAGGGATAAAGGGTACAGTGCATACATCTTGTTCGCATCACGAGGAAGATGTACCTAGGCTGACAGGGCGCATTGTCGGTGAGCAAGGGATCCCTGTCCATGCCAAAGGGTTGTGGTGATCTCATTTGTCCAAAGAGTTCAGTGGAATAAGCAGCGCCACAAATCTCGGCCACCCCTGGAATCCTAATGGTTGGCACTGCCTGGGCTCATCAACGAGACTCGGCGCCGCGACCCCCTTTTGACCCCTTGAGCGCTAGCATCCATCTGGGGCAGGCTGGCAGGCATCATCATGGGCCACGATGGAACTCCTTTCGCATGCGAGAGTGCAGTCCAGGTAGGCAGGTATGTCTCAGACTTGATGCCAAGCCCCTCCAGGTGCCATCGGAGTATTCCCGTGACGGATCCCGATTCCTGACCACTGGATAAATAACGTCTCCTCCTGGCCCCCCATCTCCTGTTTCATTATTCCTGCTTATGCCCATTCGTTCGCTCTCTCGCTCACAGACCATCGACACAAGGTTATATACGCATTCCTCCCGTGTTTGTTGTCTTGTTCGTTCTTCATCACATCGCTCTGTCCCTCGTTAAGCAGAGCCCAGCTGTCTGTCTTTTCGTGTACAGTCATTCCTAAATAAACATTTGTAATATCCAACCGCGCCTGGATCAAAACATGTTCTCCAAGGCCCTCTCCACCGCTGCGGTGGTGCTATCTGCCACCCAGCTGGCCTATGCTCAAACCTTCACAGACTGCAACCCTATGGAAAAGAGTGCGTAGTTTCTGCCTGTCCCGCCCTGCCTCTTCGTGGTCCCTTTTCCTGGGAGCTTACATCGGCCGTCCTGATCGCTAACATGTACCGCAGAGTGCGATCCAGACCCGGCCCTGGGCACGACCATCGACGTCGACTTCACCAAGGGTCCCAATGATCTCTTCTACGAGTTCGATGGCACCAAGATCGATTACAATGAAAACGGTGCTGTCTTCACAATCAACAAGGAGACCGATGCCCCAACCGTTGGAACCAACAAGTACATCTTTTTCGGCAGGGTCGATGTTACGGTTCAGGCCGCTTTCGGTCAGGGTGTCGTCACCAGCTTCGTTCTTCAGTCAGATAACCTTGATGAGATCGACTGGGAGTGGTTGGGTGGCGACACTACTCAAGTCCAGACCAACTACTTTGGGAAGGGTGATACGACCACCTATGACCGAGGTGCTTACCACACCGTCGCCAACCCTCAGACGACTACCCACACTTACTCGATCGATTGGACCAAAGACCACGTCCAGTGGTACATTGATGGCAACATGGTCCGTGAATTGAAGTATGCCGATGCGAAGGGCGGCAGCCGGTTCCCTCAGACCCCAATGGAGATCAGGATCGGCACCTGGGTTGCTGGTCGTAAGGATGCTCCCAAGGGCACCGTTGAGTGGGCTGGTGGTTACACCGACTTCTCCAAGGGCCCGTTCATTGCCTATTACAAGGAGATCAAGATCACTGATTACAGCAACGGCGTCAAGGGCGCGAAGAAGTACGTCTGGGACGAGGGTTCAGATGGTTCTTGGCAGAGCATCAAGGTCATCACTGGCAACGGTGACGACGAGGAGACCTCTTCTACCACGTCTAGCAAGCCCACTGCTACCTCGACCAAGGACGATTCATCCACCAAGAGCGCTGAGACAACCAAGACGAGCACGGCATCCGAGAAGACTTCTTCTGCCGTCTCGAAGCCTACCTCGAGCTCTGCCCCTGCTTCCACTAGCTCAGCATCTGCTACGTCTGGGGAAACAACCTCTTCATCTACCTCCACGCCGACCTCTCACGATGAGGCTGCCGAGACTCCGAGCGAGACGAAGGGTGCCCCGCCTTCCTCCACGGACGTTGTGCCAACGGATGCTGCCTACAAAGCTGGGTCTAGCGCTGCCCTGATGGGTGCTGCTCTTGCCCTCGCTGCTTTCTTGCTGTAAACGGCTTTGTCTTCAACCGCCGTTGCCTTGGTCTTGCTCAAGTCCTTATCATTTGCTACAAGCGAGCTTCTCCAATCTTACCATCTTCGACAACTGTTAACTCCCGCGCAGCATCCCTTAATGTCGGCTCCAGTGCAGGTATTTCCCAACCCCGCTGCATCAATGAGGGCCCTGTGGAGGATTTACGGCATCAGACGTGTTACGGACGAACGTTTGACATATAGAGCTGTGTGCAAAACAGCATATTTTGGAGGCGACATGTCGGTTCTGTGGTTGTGCGGTTCGTATATATCAAATCAATATTATCCGAGCTTTGGACAATGGCTTTGGCGTATGATACCATGCTTCGCTTAGATATAGAGCAACAAATACATATTTACGTCTACCTACTTGAGTTAGTGTCTGCCGGTCAAATCGGTCTGCAGTGTATACTATGCCAACGTCTGACCAGTGCAAGATTTTTAGGCATGCTGCAGGTGACGAGATATCCTAAGCCGGTCCTGGCAGGACCACTTCATGCTCCGTAGGCTCAGACAGCCTTACAGGGACATGCGCTATGGTCACAGCAGTCTTTTGATTCCGCATGCTAAATTCGTGATTGTTTAGGTCGGAGGCGCCCTGGTCCTGCCGCTCTGAGTGTGTCCCTTCCGATGCATCACATCCCATCTCCCCAGGGGACCTGCGGCTGGTCAGGGGCCAGAGCTTCCAGATTGGATCCCTACCTCTCGGTTCCTGAGTGCTTGTTCCTCTCAGACGAAGGGCCACGGGACGTCAGTAAAACAACCCTTAACTGCCATGTTTGCCCTGAATGGTAATGAGAATGACTGCTACTTTCTTATTGGCCCATTTGGATGATCTTCAACAGTTCCGGCCAACCTACAGGAAATCGTGTTGGCGCCTTAGGGTTCTTTGGTCTGACTAGTGATCTAGCTCGAACCCCCTGCTGGCCCCTTCGAATCGGTAAGCTGGGGCCGACGGCAAGACTTGCGAAACTGTCATTAGGCCGTTTCGGTGTAGAAACCTGACCTAGAAAAGGCAGAAACCAGTTTCCTTCGCAGGTAGGTGCACAGCACGTACCCTATTTGATTTATAATAAAACATACCGTCATTTAGACTATGTAATTCCTTACATAACGTAATAATACACTATTTCGAATTCCAGTAACCAAATTTAATATTAGGGCTTTAATAACCTTTTTATTTTTAAGTTCATTTAATTTTTAAAATATAAAGAAACAAATCGTTCCATTATAATTTAATACATAAAGTAGGCTAAAAAGTTCCATTTATACTTTATATTATAAATGTGCACAAATAAAGATTCAACCTGATTTTGTCATTACGTAATGTTGTCTTAATATTAAGATTTCATAATTTAGAAGTCAAAAATTGTACCCAAGAAGAGAGACAAGCATTCAGACATGAATACCTGCTGGATAGGTACATACATATATGCGTAGCAACATACCCGAACGCGCCGTCATACGCATCACAATACTACGTATCGCATACCACCTACCACATACCACTTACCGCATACCACATACCACCTCCTACATATCACATTGTTGCCTCGGGTAGAAAGTAACATAAGCCCAACCCCCCCTTCAAAGCCCCAACCCCAAGCCCCGACGCCCCCAACCCCAAGCCCCGACGCCCCCAACCAAGCCGACGTCCCATCCATTCCATGGCCGACGACAGAGATCCTTTTTCTCCTCCGATTTCTACCACTAGCAGCAGCAACAATCCAACGGTCCAATCAAAGCGGCCTGGCCTGAAGCGCCACAATACAGATGTGTCTCGGCTCAGCGACCAGTCCAACAACCACCACCGTTCCAACATTAGTAAGAATCCGAGACATGGGCATGGACATGGACCTGCGCGCGTACATGCCAGAGTGCCCTCTTCCAAGAAGTCTGTGAATCGGCGCCAACCCTCTCCTTCATCTCCTGAACGACTCCCCATGATTGCATCTGCCCATCATACTGGTCAACATCATCACCACCGTCGCGCTACCTCCGAGGTTAGGCTACAACTACCACGCCAGGCCTCGTCTGCCGCCACCTTGAAGAAGAACTCTTCTCACACAAATATCGGTTTCGCCGGGAAGCGTAATCGCTCTCATGTTGAAATAGCGAAGCGCCCCAAGCCCTCCGCCGCCAACCTCAAGCGGTCTTCTTCTCACAAAGAGGTCAACAAGCTGAAGGGTGCTAAAAGCCAGGTTCATTTTGATCTTGGTAACGACGACGAACTAGAACCTGATCTCGAAGGCGTCCAGGACGACGAGTGGGTTGATGCCAGCAATAGCGCCTCTCCATATCTCTCTAGGCGCGGTTCTGTAGTGAGCACCGGTCAGTCTTCCACCACCAGGGAAGACCCAGACGACGACAACGACTCCTCCGACGCCGTAGCTAGCTCGCCATCGAAGCCGCATACGCCAGCGAATGATCACTCAGACGACCAGGAGGAAGAAGACCGCTCCGCACCCCCTATCGACCGCGAAACTATTCAACATAAAGAATACATAACGTCAAGGCTGCTGAAAAGGACGCCGTCTTCCAGCGCCCCGCCAAAGATGACGGCCGAGACCGCATCTGTTCGGCCGAAGCCTAGCTTGCCTGAGTCTCGCGGCGATGCTTCAAGTGCTTATGGAACCCCCAAGACTAGTGCGCTCGTTGGGAGCGGCGGCGACGAGCTGACATCCCGTTTCGTCAGTGGCTCTGGCCCGAGTGCGGAATCTGGTTCGTTTTGCACGCCCACACGCTCTCCCACTCATCGTACTGGATCAATGCCAAGGCCCCGGTCCCTGGCCAATTTGGAACGGGAACATCGGGATTCTATATCGGATGACGAGGGTGATAGCGCACTTGCTCCGCGCACAAGACGCCCTGCCTACAAACCCCAACCGGCCGAGAAATCGCGGACGCAGCAGAAACTCAATCTACAGCGCGCAAGTTCTAGCATTGAGCCAGCTCAACCTGGGGGGGGTGCTGGGGTCGGTGGTGTTAGCCCTCTGGTCGGCGGTAGCAGCTACGATAATCGTGATCCCCGCGTCGGCAAGCTGCTCGAGCGCACAGGAATGGAGTACCTTGTTGTACGGCGCTACCAGAATCCGATTGCAAGATCGATATCGCGGCTGTCTCGAATGCCGGTCAGCCAGAAGCACCGACGGATACCGAAACAGAATGGAGCCAACGGACCAACCCACGGGAACAGGTTAACGGATCCAAGTGGACCTGGGCATTACAATCTAAGCCAGAGTTTAGGGGATGCCGCCAAGTCAAGGCCCACGACTCCGCGACGGGCAGCGTCAGTCCGGATAAGCGGAGTGGGTTCCAGTTTCGATGCGCAAGATGAAAGGCCGCAAGACCGGTTAAGCGGGTCAAGCTACACGGAGGGCTACGACGATGGCGTAGCTGCACTACTACGGAACTTATGGGACAAGAATATGATGGATCTCAGTACAAGCCAGGATTAGATGAGGACCCGACCCAGGTGAGGCAGGTTGGTCTCAGGGCCAGGGTTAAGCTATGCCCCGGTCGAGAGGCAACCCCGGTTCTTGAGCGATTGATACGGTGGAACTACACGATGCTTAGGTATTAATGGCAATGGGTTTTGCATTCCAGTACCCGAGATCTTAACCCCACAATGGCCGTATATGCCCGCTATATGATATTGTTTCTGATCCAACAGCTCATCTCGCTGCGGAGCCGTAAAATCCTAAGGCCTACGCATAGTGAGACTCTCGACATTCAAGGACGCTGTCGCCTGCGTGTTTACGCCAAAAACCTGTCACAATCTGCAGCTCTATTATCCCGAATCCCTCTTTACAGAGGAGACATCACCATACCCGTAGCCATGACCGTGTTGTCGAAGGCATTTCTTCCCAGTCCTATCTGTGTATCAACAACAAGCAAACGAATCGACCCCATTGAGTCCTGGCCGCTTCCTTCACGCTTTTGAGGTTAACAGGCGTAGCAAACTTCGATTTCCGCCACTGGGCCGGACTCCGCGAAAACAAGAGCCTCGGCGGGAGGCCTTGCCGACTACCAGCGGCATCTGATCCATAACTAATTAAACGGCTCCAGGCGCGCCATTGCAAACTTCCTGCTTTTGTTGCGTTGGGACTGAGTGTCTAGGTTAATGTAAATAAGGTCCTTCCCGTACTCTACTAGGAGATAGGGGTTGAAAAGAGGTATACAATCCCTACTCTTGGCCACTTTGTGTCGGAGAAGGGGGGCAAGTTATTACCCATAACTACTATCTAGAGCTTCGACCAGACTGGGGCGCTTCGGGATATTGAGCATAGGGGAAATTGATAATTTCTACTAATATTTCTACTGCCGGTTGTTATGACCCAGCAGATTACGACCTCCAGAAACGATCGCAATGGAATCAGCCAAGGAACCAAGTGGGCCAGGTCACGTGATGGATCACCAACTTACTGGGGGTGAGCCAGTGAGCCGGATTACCAATTTACTGGTGGTAAGCCAGTGAGCTCGATTACTAACTTACTGGTAATAAGTTAATGATTTAGGATAATATATACGTTCGATATTTTCATAATTTAAATAAAATCAAGTTATAATATACACTAATGCGCTTAAAAAATTTCGTACGCCTATTTATTTCTAACCTAAACTTAATCTTTGTGCTTCGCTATAATAACTCGAAAAAAATGCAAAAAGTTAAAAAAACTATAATTTATATAGAATGTTCTCTATACTTATTATGTCTTGAAATATATTAAATTACGAAACATTTATAGAAGTTATCGTATATTAAGCTGAAATAATAGAAATTTTCTTTATAATTTTTCTTTATACTGTAGTAAACCTTTATTAATTTAATATACTTTATTATACTTTATTATATATTTTTATTAAAAATGTTAAATAAAACGATAATTAAAATGCATTTAATAAATTAAATATATCAAGTATTTTTTTAAAATAATTAAAATTTTAAATATTTATTATAATAACGTGCAAAAAGTAGATTTTAATAAAAAATAGATACGCGTAGAAAAAATTTAAACGTATTAATGTAATTTCGTTACTTAAGACATTTTTAATGTTATAAAACGTAATTAAGTTATTTTATTATTTAGAATTTTATGATGTTTTTCTTAATATAAATTCGCACAATTAAAGTTGATTAATTAATTAAACGGTTTATTTATTATATATTAGAAAAGTTTATTTAATAATATTAATAAAATTTTAAATGATATCTTTAATTATGATATTAATTTTAAAAGATTAAGTAATAATATAGTTTTACGCGAAAATTAAAGAACTGAAATATTATATTTCATAATTTCTAACTTAAGCAAATATTAGTTTAATATTAATTTATAAGAAAATAAATATGTAAATAAGATGATAGTCGAATAGTTGCAAACTATTCCAAGAGGTAGATGTATTAATAGATTTTTATCTAGGTTGTATATATATTCGCTCGAAAAAGGGATTTTTTACTTTATTAAAATCAGGCTCTATTTTAAATGTTGTGGCTGCGACTGCGGCGCAGCTGTGGCTATAACTTTTAGTACAACGTTAACCTAATTTGTAAAAAACCTAAAAAAATAACAAAACCTTTAAAATAGAGCCTAATAGCAAGTTGTAATTTTTTAGCCTTAATTAGTACTGTTTTATATAAAAATTTCAAAACCTTGTTTTTAAACTTACAATTAAAATAATAACAAAAAATATTTAAAATTAAGAAAAATTATATTTATATAAAGTTTACAAAGGGCTTTTTAAAGATATATATTTTTTTAAAAATCGGGCTAATTTGGTTAATATATTAAAGAAAAAGTTAAAAATTCTTAATTAATACTATTTTTAATTCGGAACGCCCTTACAGCTGCAATAACGTAACCACTGTATATAACATTTAGCCATAGGCTTTCCAAGGGTAATTCGGTATGGAAAAAGCCCCTCCAGCCATGTTTTTGCCCGTACGAGTTATGGTTACTGCGTTACAGCTATAAAGGCGTTACGGTCGCTCATTTCCTAGACCTAAATTTAACCGTATTAATTCTAACCTTTTTTTTTAAAAAATTTGGAAAAAATCCTATATGTTTATTAGCTTGTATTTAACGCGTATACAAAGTATTAAACTTATCGGACTTAAATGAACTACGTTACAGCTATAAAAACGTTTCGGACTTAGCTATTCTCAACCTTTTCATAATTACGACGTAATAATAACAGCTCGTACGGGCAAAAATATACCTGGACGGACTTTCCCATACTGAATTACTCTTGGACGGCCCATGGCAAAATAATATACGCGGTATTTGCGCTGTCGCAGCTATAAAAGCGTTACAATCGATAATTTTGTCGAATTTTAACTTAACTATATTAACTTTAATTATTATCCAAAAAATTCAGGAAAATTTCTATACGCGTATTAGTTCATATTTCGCATATATGTAAAGTATCAAAATTATTCGATTTAAATTAGTTGTATAAACGAAAACATTGGTTATTTTATTAAGAAAAATACTAAACAAAAGTATTTTTGCGCAATTCCAACTCAGACCTCGCTGGCTTGTTACTGTTGTTACAGAAACAGGGGTTTCTGTCTCGAGGAGACCGACCTTTAAGGCCTAGCGTGGACCTGTCACGGCTAAACTCCGGACAGAGAAGTTTGACTCCCAAAGTGATCTGGTTGATCTGGGTGATCTGGGACTAGATTACACAAATCTAGTAGATCTACGACATATTCACTTTAAAGATTAATATACATAATAAATCAGTTTTGTATATAAATAATATTTGTTTAATTTCCGCTTTTTAATTATGAATTTAAATTTATAATTAAAAACAACCGTTTTTTATTATAGAAAAAATACGTAAATCCTTTTAACAAATAAATTATTAAATTATTCTTGACCTTATTATTATTTATAAATTAAAACCTTTTCAGATATTGCTTATATTTCTAGATAAATATGTAATAGGTTCATTATATTTTAATAATTGTACAATTAATAACTAATAGATAATTTAAGTTTTAATTAAGATATAACCTTTCTTCATTTAATATAAACGATATTACAAGATAATATTCAAGAGATATAAAGCATACTCGATTTCTGTTAATAGCTAATAAAATATTATTAATTAAACTAAACGATTTACCGCCTTTTAAAAAGGTTTTCTAATTTATTAATAAAATAGATCTCTTTATAATTTAATTTCAAAAAAGGCTTATGATTTTCGAAACTCTAATAACAATCTATTCCGACCTTTAAGGATATTATTAAGGTCCAGAGAGAAAAGTCGAAAAAAAGATAGTTAAGAAGAAAATCAAGGAAAAATACCTAGCCGAAGACTAAAAGAAAAAGAAAAAAAACTTATTACGGAAAAAAGTCAGATTTTTTAGCCCAGAAGGTCCAAAACTCGGAAATGAAAAATGTTCGATTTGTTAAGGAAAAAAAAAACCAGTTTTTCCTTAGTTTAGCTTTATCAAGGAATAAAATTAAAGAAGTGATTACGGACCGCTTTTATTTAATGTAGAATTAATGCAAAAAGAAATTTCGATTCTGCTATTATTTAACGTAAACCGAATACGAAAAGGAACTGTTTTATCTTCTAGTTATTATGAAATGCTAGACGTTAAGGGATATAAGCTAATTTCTTTTAAGCTTTATAATAAATTTACGAATATAAAAGAATTTTTGATCTAGACTAGATTTTATTTTAAGTTTTATAAGAATTTCTTAACGGATGAATATTAGAAAATAATGGTTATTTTGTAATTACTTATCGGAAAAACTTTTTCTTTAATTCGAACTTATTATAAAAATTTATCTTAAAAAATTACTCCAACAAATTTTCGGATATAATTAATTATATTTTTAATAAATACTAACTTTTTGAAAAAAAAACCAATACAAATATTATTTGGAAACTAGAACAAAAAATAATATATAATTAGGTAATTTATTTTTTTCGCCAAACTAAATCAACGTTCGAATATACGATTAAGATTAATTATTTAACAACTATTTCTAACTCGTCAAAAAATCGAGTTATTTTATTTTTATTATAACGGCTTAAAACCTTAAATTAAAGACGAACTATAAACGGAACCCAAGATTGAATTTTTTGCAGAATATATAAATAAGGTTATTATCGCCGACCGACGTACTTTTAATCGATACTTTAAAAAAACCGGCAAACAAAGCGACGATAAAAGTTTTAATAGCCGAATTAAGAAAGATAAGGATAAGTCTTGGAAAGAAGTAAATTTGGCTTCGAAAGAATCTAAAAAAAAAAATAAATCTACCGTAAAATGTTTTAATTGTAATCAAAAAAAGCATTTTAAGAGCGAATATCGTTTTTTCGCTAAAAGCGATTCTAAAAAGAAAGGAATTTTTTAATCTCAGAATAAAATCCGAACGGCTGAGTAAGAAACTGACAGTAAGATAAAAAAAGAAAAAAAATTAGTGTAAGATAATAGATAGCTGTGAGCTGGGTGAGGTGATCTCCGACCAGTCGTAGAGCAGATTCCAAGAAATAAGTGTATTAGGTTACTTCCATCTGGCGTTTCCCACTAGCTGCCAGATGGTGGATTTATACTAGTAAGTGAGTCGGTGGCTGATCGGTGGCTGGTCGGCTACCAGCCTCATCCTCATAGGGGCTGTATTCTCACAATTAGTTCGACTTTTTTTTAGCCAGAATTTATTATTGCCATTATTATTTAAATTTAAAGCGATATCTCAAAGTACGAAAAATTATCTTATTTACTAGAATTTTAAAGTTAAAACCTATAAGAATTATTTAAGATAAACGGCTTCCAGAATAGCTATAGAGTTAAGATACTTTTGTTATTATAATATATAAAGATATAAGATATACGATAAGAACGGCCAGTTTCGGCCGAATATTAACAATTATAAATAATTATCTTCGGAATTTTGCGAATTTCTAAAATGTATTATTTATTCAAAAGAACTAACGATAAATCTTTATAATCTGTTATATTTTATTATATACTATATCGACGATTATTTCGTTTATCTTATGGCTAAGAAAGAAAACGGTTTTTGGTCTAGATAGGACGAAAAAAATACTTACCGAACCTAATAACGAATGCCGGTATATAAAAACTCTATGATAACTAAAGTATTCTAGATTTTATTACTTATACCTCGAATTAAAACAAAGGTAAGAGGTTATATTACAAGGATGCCTATATTATTTTTCGATATTTTGCGTCCAATATAAGTTTCTAGATATGGGAACATTTTTTTTTCGAAGATTTTTTTCTTTGACTTTATAATTCGGAAGATACAAAACCAAAGAGTAAGCTAAGAAAAAAGCAGTTTTTCTGCTTTAGTAACAAACCCAGTCACGATAATCCAATATAAATATGGCAAGAAAATATAATTTCGGTATAGAAACGACAAGTATATCAAATATACTATTAAAAAAACTCGCGAATGGAAACTTTCTTAAGTTAAAAGACATTAGAAATTAAAAAGCTTTAACTTATAAAACTTTATGCGAAGTAATAAAAGAGATACGTAATTAAATCGAAATTTCTCTTTAATATAAAAACAAGATATTTAAAATTATAATTAACTTAAAAGCCGAAAGAAATTTTATTTTTCTTACGATAATAAAAAACTTCGAATTTCTTAAAAATATAAATAAAAATTTTACAAATTATATATGATAAACAGAAATTTATTTACTTACGAAAATGAACGAATTTTTGAAGAAACTAAAAAGCTTTCCATATAAATTTAAGAATACCAAAAGCGCATTTTGCTAAATATCGCTAATATTTTTAAACACGATATTATCTTAAAAATACCTTGGTTTTGTTTTAACAACTTACGGATTAATTAAAAAGAATGGGCTTTTTTTTAGAAAAATGAAATAAACATATCTAAAAAATAACCGAAATATTTATTATATTATCAAGGAAATACGAACTCCTAATTAAATCCTTACGATATCTTCGAAATATTAATGATTTAAAATGTTATTTAAGGATAAAATGATTATAAATTACCTACTTACAATTAATAAAACTATCGGATACTTATTAAGAAAAAATATTATTTTAAACTTTGTAAAATTTATGGTCTTGTGGAAAAGTATATATCTTAATTTAAAGAAAAAATATATGGAAATTTTTAATATTTCTATTAAATATATCGTTTTCATATTTCTAAAAATAAAAGATAGTAAGTAAAAAATTACCGAAAACGAAAATTTTATTTTTAAAAAAGTAATTAATTACCAATAGTTAAATAATATTACGGTTAAAAACGGAAATCTTTTAATTCTTATAACCACTTTAAAGAAAAACACTAACAAGATTAAATAGTTTACTATATTTAATTTTCGAAATAGTTATTATCATATTAAAATAGCTAAAAATATAAACAAAAAACGGAATTTAAAACAATATACGGACTTTACGAATATCGAATAATGTCTATGGGATTTATTAACGCTTTCGCAGACTTTCAAAGTTTGATTATTATTATATTCAGATAATTTTTGAATAAGTTTGTATTTGTATACCTTAATAATATTCTTATTTATTTCGAAACCTTAGAAAAATATAAAAAGTATATAACCCAAATGTTTAAAACTTTAAATAAGGCTAATATCCGAATTAACTCAGATAAAAGCGTATAGTATACGCAAAAACTAGATTTTCCAGAATTTATTTTCATTTATAATTGAATTTAGATTTAACGTTCTAAATTAAAAGCAATTAAAGACTAGCTTATTTTTAATAAGATGATCGTTATAAATATTTAACACATTTTAGAATTTACGAGTTACGTATATAACCTAATTAAGAGATATGAAGATATAATTAAGTTATTAACAAAATTTATTACTAAGAAATACGTCGGAAAAAAATTCAAATTTTTTTAAAAAAAGCTAAGATAACGTTTCGAATATTAAAAAAAGTAATTACTAATGAGCTTATCGTAAAAATGCCAAATCTAAACTAAAAAAACGCCTGAAAATAAACGCTTTAAATTATACTCTAAGTGTTGTCTAAGAATAATAAGAAAATAATAACAAATAGTACCTTACAGTATATTATTCCAAAGTATTAAAAGATGCAGAACTTAGATATCCGATTTATGACAAGAAATTACTAGCAATTATTAACACCTTTAAAAAATAAAAACTTTTTCTTAGCAGAATTAAAAAACATTTCGATATTTATTTTAATTACAAAATCTTTATTCCATTTATAAAGATATAAGAATTAAATAAATAGTATAAGATTTCGATAATTTTTTATTAATATTTAACTTTAGAATATACTATATTAAAAACCAAAAAAATTTAACAGCTAAAAGAATAATCAAAAGACTAATTACTATATTATAGCAAATTTTACGTTTTTAAAAGTTAACAAAAACAATTCGTAAAACAGTTTTACGAAAATCTATTATACAAATGTCAAAAATCTTTAAAATTATTAAACAGCTATAAGAAAAATACGATTTCCTAAAATTACGCTATATAATCAAAATAGTTATCAAGAACTACAATATCTACAATAAGGCCAAAGTTACGCACTATAAATAATACGGATTATTATAATCTATTAATATATTTAACAAAGCCTGGAATATTATAATTTGAGATTTTATTACCAGTTTATCTTTATTTAAAAACCTAGTTATTAGTATTAAGTATAACGAAATCTGAGTAATCGTGAATAAATTTACCAAATATAAATACTTTTTATCTTTCAAAAAAAAAACGTAACGATAAAATGGCTAACTTACACCTTTATTAGAAATTACTTAGACAAGCATAAAATGCTAAAAAAAGATTATTTCTGATAAAAATAAGGTGTTCACTTTCAAATTCGGCACCAGCTTTTTTAAACAAATTGATATTAAGCTTAAAGTTTCGAGAGTATATTATTTTCAAGCGGATAATTAAACAGAACGGCTTAATTAAACTTTAAAAAATTATCTCCAAAATTATATTGATTACAAACAAAATAACTAGGTAAAATTTTTTCAATTAGTACAAATCCCGTATAACACTTTTGTTAATAAAAATATAAGCGTATCTCTTTATACAATTATATTTCAATATAAAGCAAAAACAAATTAACTCAAACAACTGCTTAATAACGTATCAAAAATTATTATAATTGTTTTTAAAAGTAAAAACGTTAACAACAGAAATCAAGATAATTTAAGCTCGTTTTTAAAACGAATTATAATTGTTCTAGCGAAAATTAATACAATATTTCAATAAAAAAAGAGTCGAGGAATGAATTCTAACAAAAAAATAAAGTTTATCTACTGCGCTAAAAACAAACCACAACCGCGAACATCCTATAAATTAAAACAAAATCTCAAAGTTAAATTTAATTTCTAAAGATTTAACCCGTTCATAATTAACGAAGTTATTTCCAAAGCTAATTTTCGACTCTCGTTACCCAAAACTATAAAAATATATCCTATTTTCCATATTTCTTTGCTTAAACCAGTGCCTAAAAATATCCTGTTGTAAATAAGCTTAAAATTGAAAAAAGATATCGACAAATACGAAATTGAAAGAAATACTGGATTTCCGAATAATCCAAGATAAACTCGAATATTTGATCAAATAAATAAATTACCTACCTAAAAATAATATATGAGAATTACTTAAGCACCTGACGAATATAATAAACCTGGTTAAGACATTCTACCGCCAAAATTCTAATCGACCGTCTTTAACGCGGCCAAGGTCGTAGGCGATAACGATTTCTCGCTTAAATCCAAATTTACGGCGTTCTAATCAAAGAAAAACGTTTCCGTCATAATATTTATTTTAAAAACAAGCTAAATTTACTTTAAGTTTATACGACGTTATATTTTTTCTATTCTTTTCTGGTTTTTCAATTAATTTAACTCTAAATCCGTTTTTAATAACTTTATCGTCTTTTTTAAAGGTCTTTCTAAAAACGTAATCGCTTTAATTTCTCGATGAATTTTAACGATTCTTCGTTTTATTTCCGACGCTCCTTTTTTACAGACTTCATATGCGCCAAAAATTCATTTTTAAAACGCATTATTTTTTCTATAATCGTTCTTATATTTTGTTTATTTTTTAAAAAAGGTTTATAACTAAAACGTTATAAGAAAAACGTTGATAATAAATAAAACAATTACAGTACCGCAGCTTTAAAATATAAGAATAATCGGTTTTACTTAACCGAACGTTTTTAGAATAAAAAAAGCTTTAATACTATATTTTTCGATAAAACTAATATAAATATCACGGAAATTACGTTAATTTAAACAAGATTTTTTTCTTTTCGAAAACGGTCTAACATAATAAAATTAACTAAAACATCTATAAAAACTCTTTTTAACAAAACGAAATAGCTTTCTACGGTTTTTATCTTTAAGACAAAAATTCTGAATAAAAGAAAATAATATTACAAAAATAAAAGTTGTTATCTCCAAAAAACCGACCTTTAAGATCTAATGTAAACCTGTTACGGCTGAACTCCGAATAGAAAAATTTAGCTCCTAAAATAATCTAGTTAATCTGGATAATCTATAACTAGATTACATAAATTTAATAAATCTACTATATATTCACTTTAAAAATTAAGATATATACAATAAATTGATTTTAGTATAAAAATACCTATTTAATTTTTACTTTTTAATTACTAATATAAATTTATAACTAAAAATAACTCTTTTTTATTAAAAAAACATACTTAAATTATTTTTCGCCTTATTATTACCTACAAATCAAAACTCTTTCGAATACTGCTTATATTTCTAAGTAGGTGTATAACAGATTCGTTACAGTTACAGAAATACGTTACTTAATTAGTTAATTTTAGTGCCTTGACGTAGTATATAAAAGTACGTCAAAAATAAAAACAAGCTAAAAGAGGTCTGAGCTAGCTAAGATAAGAGATTTTGTAGTTATCTTAAGTAGATAAGTCGGCAACTAGTTGCCGATATTTAGCCGTATCTCTCACATTTTTTTATATTCTTATATTATTTTCCTTTTTTAATTATTAATTTCTAATAAATATCAGTAGCTATATATTACGTTATAATTAATAAAATGTTAAACTATGTAATATTATTATAAAATATAATTATTTTATTAACCTTTAATAAATTTGTATTTTAATTACTTTAAACACTATTAATATAGAATTAATTAATAAATGTTTTCTAACCGAAATATTAGCAATTTTTCGAAATAACGTTTTTAATTTATTTATAAACATTTTATTTAAAATTTTTATTTACGTTTATCGGTTTTTTGATTAATAAGTATTTGTTTTCTCTTTATTTATTTCTTTTTTCATATATTGTTTCATTTTTAACTCTTTACTATTTCGAAAATTATTTGTTGTAATATTTTTGATAAATATCATTTTTTAAATTTTGGAGATTTTTATTTATATTTGAAAAAATGATAATAACATATCAATTTTCGCTAAAACTTATTAATATTATATCGGTTTATTTAAAATTTAAAATTATTTATGATGCCGATTTATTAAAAACGAATGCCTAATTTTATATTTATTACGTTTAAAATAAGAAAAACTATTTTCTTAGATATTTTATATATTTGTATATAATTATTTATTAACTGCTAAATAATTTTTATATACTTTTCAAAACATAGTTTAAATAATTTTATTTTATAATTATTAAATAATATAAAAAGTTAAAAAATATTTTAGATTGAATTTAAGTCTAATATATTAAAGTAAATAGAATAATAAACAATTTTACTTGAAAATTTAATTTTTATTTTCGTAAGATCTATATCGAAAGAAATCGTATATTTTTTAAAGATGAAAAACAATAAACTTTGGTGATTAGGGCTGTAAAAGAATAAATTTTATATTGTTTCAATATTTCTCGTTTAAAATATAAATTAATACATTCTGTAAGTTTTATTAACATTAAATCGGTAAGTGATTTTGATTTTTACGGGGTAATCATTATTAATCAATAAAAACTAAGTATTATTTTAGTTATTGTTAATTTTATATTATATAGTAAAAATTTTATTAATATACATTTACCGTTTAAGTCTATTTTCAATATAATTTAATTAATTCATGGTGTAATTATTTAAACGATTTTGAAAATATATAATAACTCGTAATCGGTAAAATATTTAATGTTTTTTTAGATTTATTTTATTTTTTTATAAATATCTTAAACCTTTTTTTAGTATTTAATAAAAGTTTATCCCACGTTAATAAAATATTTTCATAATTTTTATATAGTATATTTACAAAGTTTTACTTCACTAAAAGCTTTTATTTGGATAATATTTCATAATTTAGTTTTATATTTCATATTCGAAATTTTTAAATTTTTACAGTTAATTATTTTGTAATCATAATAAATAGCTAAATATAATACAAAATATATTTTATAAATAAATGAAATTTACATATATACGATTGTATTCGTTTAATAATTTTTTTAAAATATATATAAATATTAATTTAAATTTAAAAAAATTTAATATATTTTGTAAATAACATTTTAAATTAATTTTTATAAAACGTTATGGCTGAATATTTTGAATTAAAATATTTCTTTAACTAATTACCTTTTTTTAACATTCGTTTATATATTAATAAATTTTCTTTAGGCGTTTTAACTATTTATTTAGTTTTTCAATTTTCAAGTTAAAAACTTTTAACACTTATTTTATTATATAATGGTAATAGTTATATAAGGCTTCTAATAATAATTATCTTGCTAATTCGTTTATACAATCCGTGTAAATAAATTAAATTTTATAAAATAATTTGAAAAGTATTGTTTATATATTAAATTTAATCATTTACTTAAAAGTAAAAAACGAGAAATACTTAACGCGTAGTTTTTTAAATCTTCTAAAATTTGTTTACAAATCAATTTATAGGTAATTTATCTTAATTATTAATAATTGTTTTAACAAATATAATCGATATTTTATTTTTTTCAATAATATAGTAATTAATGTCGTAATAATAAAAGTTTTAATTATAAATAAAAATAAAATAAGTTGTAGAATTTACATTTAAGTTTTTAAATATTTTTCGATATATCGTTAAATATTATTTATGAATCTTTTAATACAATATTTGGTGAATTAATCTAATACTTTTTCAGTTTTTTACATATATTTTCCTAGCAAATATTCTAATATTTATTAATAAATTATTAATATAATATGTATTATATTATAATAGCGAACGTACTCCGATAAAAAACTTTATTAACACTTAAATACTAATTTTAATTTATTTTAAAAGTTTTAACGTGAAAATTATAAATTTAAAAATATAAAAATGTTTAACATATTATGTACAGATTTTATTATGAACATATTACGAAAGATTTAAAATATATATTATTATGTTTTAATTTTTTCGTTATTAAAAATACAATATCTTAATTCCGTATAACAAGTTTAATATTTTTAGTGTTTAACTTTTCGATTTATCCGATATTAATATAATAATTTATTATTAATTTATATTTTAATTTTTAAAGTAACTATAAAATATCCGTGATTTACGATTTTTGTAGTATATATTTTTAAAAAAAATAATTTATATGTTACAGCACAGAAGAACAAAAGTCTAGCTATTATACTACTAAAAGTGGAACGTTATCAGGTCGAGCTCTAACCGCCTTATTCTGCCCTATATATCTACAAAGTACTACTTAGGACTATAATAATAAATCCTCCTTTAATTATATCGTCTCGATGCAACTAATTAAAAGTTAAGGACCCCTTACCGAAAATCGCCTAGCCGCTCGGCAATTTCGAATTATGCGTCGATTTAAGCTCTATGCTCGAATAACTGCGTTAACTAGAAATCCGCCTCGTACGTATCTCTTACATACGGGGTAAATTAGCTGCCCAATTCAGGAATGGAACGCATAACCTATGGAGGACCTAATAAACTGTTACGGCACAGAAAAACAAAATTCCAGCCATTACACCACTAAAAGTGGAACGTTGTTAAGTCGAGCTCTAATCGCCTTATTTTGCTTAATATATCTACAAGATACCACTTAAAACTGTGACATTATAATTAAATAATAAAGGTTTTGCGTTATTTTAATACGAGCTTTATTACTTTAAAACCTTTTACTTTATATTTATTAAAAATATTAATTACTAAAAATTTTAAATAATTTAAACGATTTATTTTATTTAATCGTATTAATCGATTAATCGAAAAGCTTTTTTATAAATAATAATATTACATTACTATAATTAATAGATATAAATATTAAATTAAATTATTAATTAAACTTCTTATTTAAATTAATTTTTGTTAATTAATATTAAAATTTAAAATTAAATTAAATTAAATTATTTATTCATTATGTAAATCTTTTTCGAAAACTTCGTAAAAATATAACGATTATTCTTTTAAATATTTAATAATTTATTAAAATTAAAATCTATATTTTAATACTTTTAAAATATGAAAGTTAACATTTTAAACGTTCGTAAATAAAAAAGTTAAATATTAATTTTTCATAATCAAGTTATATTAAAATGTTTATTACCGTTTTAATAAATATATTTAGTAAAAATTTAATATTAGAAAATAATTGTATTAAAAAATAATTTATAACTTTTTAAAGTTTCGACTATTTTATTAATTTATTAAAATATTTTCCTATAGGATTTTTTTAAATTAGTAATAAAATTAATATTTTTAAATAAAAGATTATAAAAATCTTTACACTTTAAAAAATTTGAAAATATTTAAATATTATACCCTAATATAAAGACTTTTTATTTTTAAATTACAGTAATTTGTTAAGGTTTTTTTAATATTTACGATGTATTTTAAAATAAAGACTTCGTTTTTAAAAGATTTCAATTTTATAAATTTTATAAAAAATCCATAATTTTTAAACGTTTATAAACTAATCGAAAATATTCCATATATTTTTTTGGTTATTTAAAAGAATTATAATATAGTTAAAAAAATAACGTAAAATTAATCGTTAAAATGAGTTAAAATTTTATTTATATATATTTAAAAGCTTATAAAATGCTAATATATTCGAAAAATATCAAGATATATTTATTTACATTGTATTTTATTCGAACTATCGTTTTGTATTATCTATTACTTAATCTATATTTAATAGTATATATTTTGTATATTTAATTTAAAAAGGTTTGATAAATTTTACTGAATTTAGATTTCTAAAAATTAATAGTAAAAATATTTTTTGTTTTACGATAATTTGGTTTACTAACAAATATTTAATATTTAATAGTAAAATATTCTTAAATATAAATAAAGAAAAGTGATAATTTTTAATTCCGTTTTTCAAAGTCGTTTAATTTGTAAATTTTCGTAAATATATTTTAAAAATATTCAATATTAAAATTTCGAAATTAAATAAATTACCTTTACAAAAACGATTTTACCCAGTACAAAATTTATATAATATTTAGTTTTCGAAAATATAAAAATTTTTTTTTTTAAAAAATATACGTTTTAATTTTTTTAAGATATTGAAATAATTATACGGTTTTCGAAATAATTCTTTTCGTCGAATTTAAAAATACTACGGTTATTATTAAATTTAACGAAATTAATAATCAAAACGGATTCGCCGATAAATATAAATTTTATTAATTCTTTGTCGTCGATTTTCTTTTATAGTTTTATCAATTTAATCGCACTTTAATATATTTAATAATAAATATTATGTATTTATTCTTAGTGAAAATAATAATAAATTAATTGTTAAATAATTAGGGCGAATTTAGAAATAAATTTAAAATATTTCTTTACGTTTAATAATGTATTTTTTAATTTATTTGAATTATTTTAAACGATAAATTTCAAATAATAATAAATTACTCCTTAATTGCTATACGGTTAGTTTTCGACCGAAAAAATATTGTTATATTTTATTTTATTATTAAAACTAATGTTTTCTTTTTATAATTCCAACAAATTATAACGTTATTTCTTTTTACAGTATTTAGCGAATGTTTTAATCAAATACATTTATTATAATTAATAAATATTCGGTTATAAAAAGCCTTTTTAAAGTTTTGCATTTTTTTGGCTTAATCCGAGTATCTTTTATTAGGATTTTTGGTTATATTTTTATTTTAAAATATATTTGAATACTTTCGTTTAATCTTTTTCGGTTAATTCTTTGAATTTAGTATTAAATAATTTATATATAATAAATTTGTATAAATACGTTAAGTAAACGATTAAAGATATATTTTATTTAAATATTTTAACTTTTAAAATATTTTAAAAAATGGAATAGAAATAGTATATTAATTATATATATTTTTTAATCCATATTTGCGTTTTTAGATTTTAAATAAATGCGTTTTCTAAATTTTAAATAGATTTATCGGCTAAATAAAATTAAAAAATACCGTTTTAAACAAGCTTATTTATACAGATTTCTCTTATTTATAACTTTAACAAAAACAAATTACTTACCCTTACAAAATACTTGGAAAGTAGATTATAAAAACTAAATTCGACTTTTAAAATTATCTATAAACTACTTGGTATTTTTCGTATTTAAAAAAGAATTGCTATTTAAAATAGATTATTATCAATTAAATAATATTACCTTTACAAATCGAATATTATGATCGTTAATTCTCAAAATAAAAAATTCGATTTTATAAACCTAAGTTATTTATAACATTCTATTTTAAATATAAATATAATTTTATTAAAATTATTAAAAAAATAAGTCTAAAAGAGTACTTTTTAAATAAAATAAAGATTATTTAAATACTTAATTATTTTAATCAGATTGACGAATATACTAATAAACTTTTAATAAATAATAAATCATACATTGCGAAAATGTTTTAATATTTTAATTATATATTATTTTAGCAATAGTTTTATTTATCTAAAAACGAAAAAAGTATATATAAAATAGGTTTATACAGTTCTTTAAACTTTTCAAAAAATTAAATTGTTAATTAATGCAAAATCCGTGATTTTATAACTAAAAATGAAACTTTTTAAAATATATTAAAATAAACGTTAAGTATATAGATTATTATAATATAATAAACGAAGATTAGAATTAAAGATATACAAATATGTTTTAAATTTAATACTTATTATGAAACGTTTATTTAAAATTTTAACAAAATTATTATTTTCTTAATTAATACAATTAAAAAGATTTTTTTAAATAAATACTATAAGCGATAAAAATATTTTAAAATTAAGGTTATAATTACTAATAAGTTAATAATAATTATATACGATTTAATACGCTCTGTTAATCTAAAAACCATTACTTTGAATTATATATTAAGTATAAGAATTAAAAAAAAGAATAATTAAGACATATTATATCTTATCGCCTTTTTTATATAAATTAAAAAGAATTAAACTTAATTATGTTATTTTAAATAAAGAATTTATAGCTATTATTATCGCTTTTTAAAAGTTTTATTATTACTAATAGTTTAACCATTAAACGGAAAAGAAGTTAATCTAGTATATAATAAAAAATATTGTTAAAAATTTATCATAGATCTTTATTTTTAATTAATATTTATTGTAAACCATTACGAAAAACATTATTAAGAAAAAAATACGTTAATTTATAAGAAAGTTTTAAAACGATAATTAATACGACGCAAAATAGAATATAATCGTAAACATAAAAAAACAATTAAAGCAAAATTAAAAGCAATTAATATAATTGAAAAGAATAGTACGCCGATAATAATAACAAATATAGCAGTTTAACGCGTTAAATATAAAAACATAGATAAGGCTCGATAAATTCGAAAAGAAATTAAAAGAAAAGAATTACCTATAAAAAACTCGCAAAATAACGAAACTTAAAAAAATTAAGAGAATTCTTAAAAAAGGTTTTAAACGCGACGATAGGAATCTTTAATAACTCTATTACTCTGGATATACAAATCGGAACGTACTGGTATATTGTAATAGTAGATTACGAAACTTTAAGCGAAAATTACATTATATCAGATATAATTAATAAATTTAAATTACTATAGAAACATAAGTTAAAATTTTATATAGCGATAAATGCCGAAAGTTAAGAATTTGCTTACGATAACCGGAAAATTATACGCGAAATTAATCACTTTAAGATTTTTGTTCAAAAATAATATTAAATAGTTAATTTCGATATCGTTTTATTTAGGAATTACGATATATTCTTATGATTATTATAAATACGTTAATACGGAATTTTGATTAATAAAAAATTAGCTAAATAAGGTTTATCTTATACCTTATTAATAAATTAAAAAAGAAAAATTAAAATTTTAATATTCGATCGAAAACAGCGACAAATATAAGCATAAAGATACGATAAAAATCTTGCCGCCCAAAGGGATAAAATATAAGAAAAGAACGAGTATTAAAGAAAAATAAGACATAGCGTTATTATTATTAAAACAAAATTAAAGCGATTAAATAACGACCTTAAACAACAGCTCTAAAAGTCAGAAAACCTGATTAATATACTATTATAATATTACAAATATAACCAACTTTTCAAAAAAAAGCTTAATACGAAATTATTAAAATATAACAAATAAAATTATAAAATAATCCTTAAAGAAAAATCATTAACGAAATTATACCTTATTTATAATCTTAGCGAAAATAAATTACGCATTTTTAGAAAATACCTAACAAATTAGTTACAAAAAGGATAAATTCGATTTTTGAAATTACTAATAAATTACTTAATATTTTCGTATCGAAAAAAACGAAAAATTGCGATTTGTGGTTAACTATTAACAATTAAATAATATTATTATTAAAAATTAAATATTATTATTCCTAATTACAGAAATAAAAAATAGGTTTTACGGAACCAAATAATTTATAATATTCGATTTTAGAAATAGATATAACTTTATTAAGATTAAGAAAAAAAATACGAGTAAAAACAGCTTTTAAAACGAAATACGGATTATTTAAACATTTAATTATATTAATAGCATTTACGAATATACCAGTAATTTTCTAACGGATGGTAAATTATGTATTACGAATATATTTCGATATTTTGTCGTATGCTACCTCGACAACATTTTTATTTTCTTAAAAACGGAAAAAACATATATAAAATACGTTCATAAAGTTCTTTAAGCTTTATAGAACGTAAAATTACTTATTAATATAAAAAAAGTTAATTTTATATATAAAAAGTAAAATATTTGGAACATATTATTACCTTAGAACATATTAGAATAAATACCAAGAAATTCGCTGCAGTTATAGAATAGCAGGCGTTAACGACGATTAAAGAGGTATAAGTATTTTTTGTATTTGCTAATTACTATAGGAAATTTATTCGAAACTTTAGCAAAATAATTATATTCTTAACGAACCTTACGAAAAGAAAAGTTTAAAAAAACGTTCGAAACGGAAAAAGCATTTTAAAATATTAAGGATACGATTATTAACGAACTAATATTAATTATATGCGATCTAAACCGCTTTGTTAAATTAAAAACCGATATTTCGGATTACGTATTAAGTGTAATAATCGGATAACGAAATAATTAATGCAAATTATATCTTATTATATTCTTTTTATATAAACTAAAAGGAATCGAACTTAATTCCGACATTTTAAATAAAGGATCTATAGCTATTATTATGGCATTTCGAAAGTTTAAGCATTTCCTAAAGAAAGGTTTGCACTAAATTAAAATTTATACGAATTATTAAAATTTTACCCGATTTATTACGATCAGAAAACTTATAGAATAATAACTTCGTTATGCGAAAAAATTGGGGAACTTCGATTTCGTTATTATTTATAAGAAAAAATCAAAAAATAATAAAACAAACGCTTTAAATAAATAACGAAATTTCGAAAAGAAATTAGTCAAAATTAGGCTTATAATTTTCGATACTATTATAAAAGGATATGTACGTTCGCGATAAATTATAGTAATTCGACCAATACTCTTTGATATATATTAAGAAATCCAGTAATATAACGATAATTTCTTAAAAAATTAAAAAACAGTTAAAATACAAATTTTAAAAAAGATATTACAAAAATCTAGTACGAAATATATATAAATATTAGCTATACGAATATCTAAAAATCTATAAAACCTTAAAACGGCTTTAACGTACATATTCTTTTTCTAAAATAAAATTAACGGTACAAAAAATTATACAGTAATACGATATTTGTACTAGAATAAAAGCTCGACAACATAAGCTATACGGAAAATTAAGCCATTACCAATCGTAAAACGACCGTGGTATTTAGTTATATTCGATTTTATTACCAAACTTCTTATGTCAAAAAACCCAATTATAGGAATATATTACGACAATATTTTCGTAATCGTTAATCGATTTACAAAATTTTTCTATTTCCTACTATACTATAAGGATATAAACGCCGAACAAATAACATATGTTTTTTAAAATATATTTTTAATATATTCAAATTATTAGTAAAAAGTATTTTAAATAAAGGATTCATATTTGGATTTAAGTTTTAGTAAGGTTTTATAATGTAAATCGGCTTAAATTATAAGTTATTTAACGGTTTTCAATTTTAAATAAATAAATAAATAAAGCGAAAAAACTAAACCTTAGAAATTTATCTACAATATTATATTAATTACGAGTAAAATAACTGAGTTAAAAAATTATTAATTGTATAACTGGCTTATAATATCAGTTATTACGAAAATATTAGGATAATATCTGCGAATGCAAATTTTAATTTTATTCGAAAGGTCTATAAAAAGTACGTAATAACGGTTTAATTAATATCTTAATAATTTTTACGTTAAAATAGCTGCGATAATTATATTAAAAAATAAAAACAAAACTAAAATTCGTACAAAATCAAATAAGCAAATATTATAAATAAAAAGGGTTAAAAGGATTAATTTTCGAAAAGGAGTAAATATTTTTTTTTCGTTATTAAAAACATTTAAATAAAACAACCCAGCAAAAAACTCGATTTTAAAAATATCGGTCTATATAAAATCGTTAAGAAAATTTCAAAAAATAATTATTAATTAGAATTTCCATTAAAAGCTATATTCTATTTAATTTTTTCTGTTTTTTATTCAAATTAACAGCAAATATAATCAAAATACATATGGCATAAAACGATATAGAAATAAAAAACGAATAAGTATATAAGATGAAAAAGATTTTCGACAATGCGAAAATAAACCGGATTTACTCATTACTTAATTAAGTGAAAAAAGTACTCGAATTCTGAAAATATTTAGGAACCTGCCAAAAACCTTATTGGCGTTTAACGTTTATTAAAAAACTTTTACTAATAATGCTAAAATTAACAGGGTTAAAAGTTCCCTAATCAATAAAAGATTAGTTGGTAAACTTAAGGCTAAACTAGTTAAAAAAAGGCGCGGCTTCCGCTAATATAGCCTTGACGGCTTCTAATTCGACTTGTTTTTCTTAACGCTTTAACTTTTCCAATTTTTTCAGATTGTCGATACTACGAGATATAATCTTTATTATCTTATTATACTATATTCTTTTTTGTTTACGCAAACGGCGTAAACGAATATTAACCTGGTTAATTTCTTTTTCGACAGTTTCCAGTTCCAGCTTATATTTTCGATACTGAGCAGTAATACGTTGCAGTTGCTCTAGGTTCAGATCTCGTACGTTATAATTGGACTGGTTATTTTAATACAGGATGAACAACGAGAAAAATCGTTTTTCGATAATTTGTATTTTAGTTTTTTTCGCTTATAATAAGAATAAGGCGTTATTTCGGTAAGGTTAGCAAAAAATACTGCAGCAATCAAAGAATTACGTTAAGCGGTTTTTGCTCTAGAAAAAGATTTAACGTATTTTTTTATATAACTCGTTATAATAAATTAAATACTTACGGATGAAATTTTCGACACGAAAATTCTAAAAAAGAGAAAATCGTATTATAACTTAACGTTTTTAGCATAATCGGAAACAGTTAAAGCAAGTAAAGTATTAAAAAAAGAGTTACGTAACGAAGATCAGAATTATTAGGATTTTGCGAAATTTACGAAAGTTAGAATTATTAGGATCTTATAAAAACATAATAATCTAGCAATTAACTGGTAGTAAAAATAAGGATATATACGTTCGTTATTTTCTATAATCTAGATAGTACCAGCTTATAATAATAATTCGTTACCTAAGCCACCCTTGGTATTACGAGACGTAATACGTTACTATATCTATTGCTTAATTTTCCACGATACACCTGCCAACATAAACCCGTACGACTAAGATTTAATAGTTAGTTAAACCCCCTAGCCGTCACAAATATACCAAAAAATTTGATTTATTTAGTATCTAATTAAATAAATAAAAACTATTTAAATTCTGAAAATATCTAAAAACTCACAAAAGAAATCTTATAAATATCTAGAGTTTAGTAAAAAAATTTATTACTAACGATGAAATTAAAAATCGCATTTTAATCGATACTTTATAAAATCAGTATTTATAAATTAATCGAATTCTATTTAAAAATATCTATATCCTTAAAAATTTAAATCTTTAATACTGTTTATATTTTACACTGTTTAAAATTCTGAGATTTGTTTAAAATTAAAAAGTTTAATTAATAAGTTAAATATCTTATACTTAATACAATTATCACTAACAACGAATATAAACTAATCGGGCGAAAAATTCGAAGAAAGTCTTTTTAATAATTAATTATAACGATAAAACCCCTATTTTATTATAAAATCGACTACAACGCATATATTTTCTATTACGAAAAACCTTTTTTATTATTTAATAAATAAAATATTCGGAAAAGCCTAAAAACGCGGTCAAATTTCGAAAGCTTTTAATTTAATTAAGTTAGTCAAAGTACAACGTCATTCGATTTTACGAAAACCATATTTAAAAATATAATCAAATATAACAAAAAAGAACTTATTAGAAAAAGATATTTTAAAGATAAGATTTTTTTTAAAAAAAGAGAAAATTATATTACAATTTCGCAAATTACGACCTTTAAAATCGATTGTAATAGAATTAGTTAAGAAATTAAGTAAGTTTAATTACGTAATAAATTACTACTTTACTTATAATAAGCTATTAGGTTAGATTATTTATTTTCTAGCAATAAGTTAACAACGTAAAATAAATATATATATTTCAAATTTCTATAATTTAGATAAAATTAACTTGTAATATAATTTCTCTATTAAAAATACTCTTGGTATTCCGAGACGTAATTAAGTTATCTTATTGTTTAAATTCTTACGATATTCCTGCCAACATAAACTCGTATAACTAAGGTTTTAATAATTGGTTAAACCCTTTAGCCGTTATATCGGTGATCCACTTCATGGGCATACTAACCTCGGACCCCACCTAATGAATTACCCTAGCAATGAATAGCCAAAACACATACAAATTGATAGTAATCTGTATATTCCAAAGCCTTTTAATAACGCAACAACGTATTTCTTAATAAAATAAAGCTATTTAAGTTATTTAGATTTGCGTTACCTTTTTTTAACAAACTATTTTTTAATATAATTATTAATTAAAACTTAATTATTAGCCTTTATAGGCTTTAAACGCTTAATAATTTTGTCCTTAGCCGACCTGATATTTGATAAATTCGCAAAAATCTTATTCGGTTGTTTAGTAATAATTTGGCGTTTGCGACCTTTGTATTTTTCGAGTTTCGTTCGTAAAAATTAATTATTATAGCGGAAAATAACGTTTTCGGTATTAAGATTATTAAGCCCTTTAACAGTTTTAATTATTACCTTTCGTATATCGCAAAACGCCTTTACTTAATTATGTAAGGCCGTTTGCATGCTTTTTCGTAGTTTTAAGGCCTTATAAAAATATATACGATTTCGTTTTAGCTGTTAATTACTTATTCCGGGGGTGTTTTCGGCTTAGGGGCCGATTAGGGTATTATTTCGGGGTTTTTTAATATTATTTCGGGTTTAAAAAGAAGTAAACCGGTATAATATTATCCAGATTTAATGTTTTTGTCGGTAAAAGCGATTTTGGCAGTTTCGTAATACGTTTTTAATATATAACGTTTATATTCGAGAACTGTTATAAGTAATCCGCCGGCCTTTTGCAAAGCGATATAATATTTTTTTAAGTACGGAAAATACGGTAATATCGAACGGCTAAAGGTTATTATTTAAATAAAGTGGAAAATATATAAAGGAGATTTTGTTCTTAAAGTATTTTTATATAAAAATAGAAAATACATATATAATATAGCTATTTAAAATAAATAACTGCTATTTATTATAGAAACGGGGCTTAATTTACGGAAAAAAGATGGATTTTAGTTATTTTAATACGATAGCGTTATTAGTTTACTTTTTCGAAGTTGACGTATATTTAGTCTTTTCGATATTTTCGAGTAGCTATTATTTTTGAATGGTAAAACCATTGAAAATATATGTAGCCGTACCTTTTTTGTATATAAAACCGATATATTCGAAGATAAATATTTATAACGTTGCCCCCGATTTTCCAAGTTTTGCGTAAGCCGTTTCCGAAGATTTTACGACCGTTCCATTAGTTTGTTCCCCCTTTTGGACGTCCGTTTTATCCATATTATATTTGTTCGCAGGTTTAATCTTGTATTTGGTTCGGACGGCGGCGAGGAGGAGGAAAAATTTGCGGATATCGTCGCGATCGCGTACCTTTAGACGGTCCCGGGGCATAATTCGTATTTTTTTCGTATATATTTTGTCGTAACGTACGATAAAGCGATTAACCTAATTTTTCTTAACGGTTTTTTTAAGGCCCAGTAAGGCTTTTGTTATTTGACGGACCTAGATCTTTATGGGGACGCAGCCGTATATTTTTTTATGTAATATCTAATTAATAAGTTTATTTTTTTGGATCTGATAATTTACGCGCGTTACTTTGGGTTTCGGAATACGGTTTAATGCTATGGACATGGTATGACAGGGTTAACTGGGGTATTTCGAATCGCGCGTTCGTTATGGCCTCGGAACCATTTTCCGCAATAAAGTCCTTGGCATCCTGAATTCTGCGCTTACGGTTGAAACCAACCATTTTTACCCGAAATCAATTAACTAAAGGGTTGTGGAGTTATCATAGAGTGTTGTTATAAGGGGTGGTGGTTGTTGTGGAGAAAAGTCTTATTCATTGCTAGGGTAATTCATTAGGTGGGGTCCGAGGTTACAGTGTACAATATGCTATTAGAGAGTCGCTAATTTCAGGAGAGACCCTAGAATCTAGTTGCAGTCCTCTAGCCGGCACAAGGGGATACGGGCCGATTTTGTCTGCTTTCTTCGAACTTTGGCGCATATTCAAAAGATCGATGCCTCTAGGGACATTGAGATCAAATTTCTGTGTTATTTAGTTGGACGAATCTGCTAGTGGAAGATTCCCTATCGAACAATTACAATACGGAGGCATCATGGTAGCCGTGCGTTCATATTTTTCGACGAAGCTTAACATCCTACTCCTGGGCAAAGTCTCTACGGCTGGGATTTAGAAACTGGGCTACGATAGCAGCTTTAGCATCGGCGAGACCGGTGAATAAAAGTTATAGGCAAACGACAAAACTAGCCAGGCTATGAAATTTGTAGCATTTTTATACTAGACTCGAATATTGAGAACATTAGTACAAATGCATGATTCATGGACGAGCGACTGTCACACTCAAGTCGCCTCGTCGGCTATATCAAATCATGCTACCGGCAATCCCCGTACGTCACAGGGCTGAAACCACGAGGAAGCTCTGTAAAGCCATGCGACGTAGTGGAGATCTTGATGCCCGGTGAATCAGAGGTCAGCCGCATCGTAACGATAGCAGAGGCGACTATCAACATGCCGGGTCCGGCACAACTTCCACGTTGTAACGCCTGCTCTGCTTTCGGGTGGTGTTGTAACTTCTCTAGCACGATGCTCTTCGTCACCTGCAAGCCACTGACTGGAGAAAGCGAGCCTGTGGTGCCCCTTGCTCTTGGGGTAAGGAACATGCTTGAATGACGAAGTTCCACAGAGCAGTGATGGGCAAAAGATGAAACAACTTGTTTTGGCGACACGGATTGCTGGGCAGGGTATGTTGGCCAACACTACGCCTAGGCTAGAATAAATGCAGACGAGAGGCGATCGCTAGTCCGAGTTGTTCTGTGACCGCTTTGTTTAACCGTGACCCCCAAACATCAAGCGCAAGTCTGCAAGCTGCCATGATATTCGGCCTCGGTCTTCTCCCCCCTTCAACCAGCTCGAAAAGAACATGACTGTGCTTTGGCCTTCCAAGATGACGTAGGGGCGGCTCAGCATCAGGAGGTCTTCGCCATTCCGAGAGCACATCCCGTAAGCAGGCGGGATGCATAAGAGCCTTGTGCCCCTGACAGCCGGTGGTTTCCCGGGCCGGGACGTCGCACAGCCAGTAAATATATAGGTTATGCTTACTGCAAGGACCATCTTTCTACGAACCCTTTTCATGAAGGACAACCACTTGCAGTTTTGTCTGCGTAGTGCTGCCTGATACACGAACTAATGCAAGAACGGTCCAACGCTCGTAAAGAACCTTTCCATGCGCTGGAACCGGGGTCGGAACCATCTGAGATCTGAAGCGGTTCCTACCACCCCTATCTGCAACGTCATGCATGGAAGAAGGATATGACGACACCGCTCTGCCGGGTCCCTCAAAAGCCATCTTTTATTATTAGGTGTCCCCAAACTGTCTCGGTACATTCCTACAGCCCGCATATCGTGACATCCCGCACCGGGTACTCTGAGTTTCTCGTGGGGGTTTCACCCTTTATTGCATATGTGTGTCCCGGTCCCCCAGCTTCGACAAGGGATATTTGCGCATCTTAGACTAGCCCATATCACCAAGTGTATGGAAAATTATAAGAATACACTCGTAACATCGCGTGCTAAAAGTTTTAATAAGTTGGAGCTCCGAGCCACCGTTATCGTTGTATGAACTAGATAAGGTAATGCGGGTATCAACGCACGCCGGGCCGGAAAGCCCCCAATCCCCGGACGGCAAGCGCCGACCTACAAAGTTGTTTAACGCTGCGGCTGTAACGATAAAGACCGTTTCAATTACACCATTTAGGTACGTATTGATTACCCCTCCTTGCATTATCTATTATCTATCAGCCGTACAAGGGCTTACCATGTAACACACGTATTTAGGCGGCTCTCAGATCCAACCTTGCTTTGCCCGCCTCGGTAGACTTGACTCGCCAACTTGCGGCACGATTACGTTACATGATCTGAGGCATAGGAATATTTCGGGAACATGCATGTTTCCATTTGGTAATAGTCCATGTGTCTTCGTTAGCCAAGCTCACCTCTAAACCTATAAGATTATATGGTCAAGCCCCGCACACGAGCTGGGTATCTCGAAAGTGGTGGAGCCCGCGGGGACGATACCGGGGCAAGTTCCCAATGATGTTTATCGTCGGCGTCTACTACTTCCCTTGGTACCTACCTATCTATTACCTCCATAGGTAGGTGCTTACATCCGTGCTTGGCTAGTTAAGGTACCTTACCGACATCTATCTATTGTTTGGAGCGCTACAACCACTGCCCGTGCTGATAAACCTGAAGCTTCGGTAGACCCACATAGCTGCAACCTCAGCCCTGCTAATCCCTGATAAAGTAGGTATTTTTGTGTATGTTCTGCGCACTGCCAGAGTAGTATGTATTTAATGGCGTCAATTATGAGTGCCAGGCGCGGACAAAGACTACCTAGTTAAAATTTGATTACATGTGATTACATGTACTTATTATTATTATTCAAAGATAAGGTTATCAATAGCTCTGCCGCTATTGGCGCTACATGCATCGTCAGTCGATTCTGTAACGGCGTTGCCCAAGCCCTGCATCATGGCGCCTGTTCGCCATTGGGGAAATTCCCAATACGCCGGTATGCCGACGCTCTACACTGTAAAGACCTGCAATTTTTACAAGACAACCAACGTTCGGCAATCAGGTTACCTGCGGCTCTCTCGTCCGTGGAAGGTGGGATTTCCTACCTCCTTGCGCTATCGAGTCAAGGAAACCAATAATTGAATTATGGGCGCACTGTAATCTACACCCAACCTACCTATCTCGTAGACAACGAGTTGAAGCCTTCCCTCCCCTATGTCGCCTTGATATTCTTTCCTTCCTTGGCATCAATAGGACCTTCACCCTCCCACTCCCCCTTCCACAGCTCCATAAGCACTTCTTATCCGACTTTATTTTCGTTTTCTACGTCCGTCTTCGTATACGGCCTTGGCTACACTCCTACGCTACCCATCACTACTACGCTCTCCGTGTTCTTTCATTCCCATCCCCACTGAACAAATATCCAAGCCAAGGGAGTCTGCCTCAATGACGCCGATAAGTCAAGCTCATCTTGTCCTGGTTTCCATCATTACCTAGTATTACCCTGCAGCGGCCTCCTTCGTACGATAAGATCTCGGAGCAGGCTACTCGTTGGCTTATCGCCGTCCCGAGTACCATTCTAGGCCTGCACCATTACCCACGCGTGGCAACCTGTTACCGGCAGCGCTCTCTCCGCGGGTCGGTACCCTTTACTCTAGCCATAGAGTCTCATCCCCGGGGCCACATCCAGATAAGACATTTCCGGCTACTACAGGGCTGTACCACATTGTTGGAGCACGCGAGTACCTACTAGCTGGCTCTCCGCCTTGGCCTAAGTCATCGTGTACATCAGTTACCACACACAACCTTATCGCTGCTCACAAGCAAGCGTCCTCGTCAACTCCCAGCTGGCTAGATCATCCACCGCCTCTCTCACTGCAGCTTGTTAGCATTCCACGGCAGTGGGCGCAGTCTGTTTCCACAGAACTTGTCTGGTGTTTGATAGGTAGTTGAACCGCTTTCTTAGTTGGATTTTAATCAAGGGGTGAGCTGTGAGTTGATATCACGGAGAAACAGCCCCGTTGGCCAGCCTCATAACCCGTAGAGGACGTGGGTTGTCGGGTTTATCTTGCGTTGAACTTCCCGCGAGCCATGTCCAAACACAACAGCGCCGTCTTGAGGGCGGCTCCCATTGCCATTGCTCCTAAGCCCCCGCAGATTAACTCCAACGGCCACCGTAGCAGCAATCGATCCGGCACGGATGTGGGCCTGGAAAGTATGAACAGCTACGATTCGACCGAATCTGACTCTTCCGTGAGCGGGAGTGTGATGCCTTGCTCAACTTGCCTGACACGCAGAGTTAGTTGTGTGGTGAACGATGACGAAGACGGTTGTGTCGCTTGTCAGGTCAGTGGTGTCGATTGTTCTTTGATATGCCAGAGCCCCCAACCTCGCAAGAGGAAGTTAGCTCGAGATTTTTCGGACGATCGCAACGGGAAGAGAGGGTGAGTTACTTCCCGATCATTCTCGGTGACCCCCATGCCCTGTTATCGCCCTGCTGCACGTCTCACCAGGCTTGGAAGTCAGTCTGACGGTCAGGATTGCTGACATACCATTGGCCGACCCAGCTCACCCAGACTATCTGATAACTGGAGGCGGCGGCATACCCACTCAAGCCCGTCCAGTACTGCTGCCAGTAATTCCTTGATTGAAGAGATGGCCAACTTTGGCGGCCCGACCTCTTTCAAGCGCACCTTAGGGCTTCAGGACGATCGGTATTCCCAGTACATCGGACCAACAACCGACTTTGAGCCGTCGCTGATCAATTTATCACCCTTTGATCCTCAAGACGAGAGTCTCCTAGCTCGGGGGACGCTTCGAAAGGTCAGTGATGGCGATACCTTCTTGATGCTCCCTGACCATACAACGCCTGGCCATGAACACGAAGCCGGCGACATCGAGGAGATCGAGCGACTCGTATCACCGCATGGCCGTCAGCTTATCGATCTCTATTTTGAGGTTGTGCATCCAGGGTTCCCCATAATTCAGAAGGATGTTTTCATCGAAAAGTACGAACGACCGCGACGGGAATTTTCGCCTCCGCTCTTGGCTGCTGTGTATCTCCTAGCTATCAACTGGTGGGATTACTCGGAGGAGCTGTCCAGGTCTCAACGGCCTGATGTGCGTGCTCTCGAGAGGATTATGCGATCGTCCCTGGCTGATGCGATGTTTCGGCCGAAGCTTTCGACGGTCCAGGCTGGACTCTTACTCTCGCAACGTCCGGAGGGCGATCAATGGGCCCCAACCGCCCAGCTTGTTGCTATCGCACAGGAGCTCGGTCTGCATCTGGATTGCACTCACTGGAAGATCCCGCCGTGGGAAAAGGGGTTGAGGAAAAGGCTCGCTTGGGCATTGTATATGCAGGACAAGTGGGGAGCACTGGTCCACGGTCGCCCTTCGCATATCTTCAGCTCCAACTGGATCGTGCAACCCCTGCTCCCCAACGACTTTCCGGAGGGCGAGTACGACGAGAACAATGTCGAAGAAAGGCTCGAGATCGAGAGGGGTCGGACCTTGTTCGTCCAAATGATATATCTGACCCAGATCCTTGCCGAGATCCTAGATACGTTCTATACGCTTCAGGCCATGCAAAACGTGACAAATGCCGGATCTCAAGGTACTCACCTCGTCCTGTCCCTAGCAAAACCAGTCCAGTTAAAGCTCAAGGAATGGTACGCTGCGATTCCGGCCAGCATCCGCATGGATTCCTCCTTTCAGGCTGCCAAAACAACAACCTCAACCCGCTTATCCAGCGTTGGTTACCTCCATCTAGCCTATTTCGCGACAGAGATCACGTTGCACCGCCGCATAATCCGATCGCTTGCGGCAGATGCACAGGCTATTGACCCGTATGTTGGTCATATCTGTCGAAGTGCAGCCAAAGCCCGACTTATCTCCGCCATGGACTTCGTGAACCGTCTGGCGCCTCAGCACCTCCGGTCCTTCTGGTATTTCGCCTCGAAGACCAATTTTGCGCTGATCGGTACATTCGGGTCTCTGTTATGGGCCACCTCGCCAGGCCGGGAAGAGGCGGAGTGGTATCGTCGGCGCCTGGGCGAATATCGCTGGACTCTAAGCGTCAGCAGTAAACCCGGGGAGGGGCCAGTATTGACCGAATTCGCTATGGGCATGTTGGATATATCAACGGGACTTCTGCAGCGGCTTCCCGAGAAACCCCAGCTCAGTCGAAGTGGTAGTGTTCCTGCTACGGAAGCCGGTCGCCGCCAGAGTCTCCTAGCCATGAGCATGGGCAACGCCTTGTCCAGTTCGTATGGCGGTGGTATGGGTAGCACCGACGTAAGTGGCGCACAGAGTCCGGCCAGCGAGAGTGACAGCAGCAGCGAAGATTTCAATAACTTTGCACCAACAGCAGGGTTAGCCTCCATGGGCGATTGAGTCGGGATATCTGTCCTGGGCTTTACGCGTATTTATACGGCGGCGCGTTAGTTCCGCCGGTCTCAACGGGGCGCGACTGGGCGTTATGAGCCAAAGTCGCGCAATCATCACGAAATCTTGCGCTAGGCCCCATGCTGGATCCTGTATCGACAGGCATTGCACGTTGGGTAGAATGCTGGTTCAATGAGTGTTTTATTTTTGTTTCGGATACCCTTATTAGAAGAAGACTGCCTGTTGTCGACCTTACAGTTATGGTTTACTGGCGTGCTTTGCACCATGTCTACGCTCTTGTTGCATCGACTTTGGCTAAAATGTCAACTAGGGAAAGTTCTCTAACAATTGCTAGTTAGACAGGCAGAGTATTCCCGTACATATCTGACTAAGGGCCACAAGACAGCAGTTTCCAAAAGTCTTTATCCGGCCCTCACTATCGCGTTGCTTCGAACGGAAATATGTTCTAGTTGCGGGCGATATGGTTGGATAGTTTATGATGACCTGGTCAGTATAAGCGTTAATCTATTTTCAAAAAACGTCTACGGCGCTGTGTTGTGACTCTTCGTCGAACGTGTTATGGAATAGTTAGTATAAGTAGCAATGCAAAATATTCATGAACCGATCGGATTTCGGGTACTGGCTGTCGCTGTCCCTTGAGTATTTCCCGGGGATTAAGTACATTGCGCAGCTGTTCCGTTTAACAAGACGAGACGCTCAGAAAAATAAAGCGCGGAAGAACTGCGGGTACACTGTCTCTCACCCTTTTATTTCAGAGACACGTATGCTCTTACAAGGACTATAGTAAAGCATCAAGATAGTCCGCGTTATTATTATTCGAGGAACTCTATGGGCGTCTTATCTCTTTCTGCCTCTTGCGTCGCTGTTGTTTCTCCGCCTTCCCTCGCTACATACTCAGGTAGGTGCCTACATGCCTAGACTAGGGGTAGTTGTTCGCTGTCGTTTCGGTAGTCCTCGGCAATTAGTGTCTTGGCTGATGCCCGCTCTCTGGCTCTTTTTCGTCGCCTTTTAGTAAGCTACAAGGATGTTCACGGAAGCGTCTTGTAGTTCAAGTCAGCACTTTTGGTTCTTACCATTTGCAATGCGAAGCGTTCCTCCCTGTCGAGGCGAGATCCCATCTGAGTCCTAATAAGTGACCGCCGGGGACTTACTCCGATAACCGAGCCAAAGACGCCGTGCAAACTCGGGGCAGTAAACTTAGCAATGAGCACTGCGATTTTGACCGCTGTTTCCGTCTACCCTGGCAGCTATTTTGATAGCCTACCGTGATTACGACGGCGTTGAGAATCTTCCGACCACCAGAACCAAGATGAAGAACCGCCAATGGCTCGTTTCCGTCGGTAAACAAGGGTCCGTGGGCGACCTGCGTCACGTAAATATGCAATCGACTGATCCCAAGTTGCTGGCGGCCGAAAGAGGCGGCGGACACCGTTCCCGTCTTTTGGGATGTCTACTTTGGATTTCTTCAGTCCTCGTTACTGCGGCTCTGCTCGCGTCCTTCCTCGGACCTTCCTTCGCCTCGTCTCGGACTGGACATATGTCGGTCCGCAGCGCTTATCCAGGCACAACATCCGATGACATCATTATTCATCCACGTCGGGTGACTGAAGCACCGTCACCGCGGTTGAGCCGGCGAGCGGAGTGCCAGTCAGGGGGCGCAGATGTCGGCAGCGACGACATGGCTCTGCGCATCGGAGCTATTTTTATTATCCTCGCCGTGTCTTCGTTCGCTTGTGCATTCCCAATCCTCGTGGTCAAGCTCCCGGGCCTGAGAATGCCGGCGGATTTCTTTTTCGCCGTCCGGCATTTCGGAACCGGCGTCCTCATTGCTACGGCTTTTGTCCACTTGTTACCCACCGCCTTCACGCTGCTCGGGGACCCTTGCTTGTCCGATTTTTGGACCGAAGACTATCCGGCGATGCCTGGTGCGATCGCGTTGGCGGCCATCTTCCTAGTTACCATAGTGGAAATGCTACTGCACCCGGCTCGTAGCAGACTGCCGGAGCGCGCCCCGGCCAACCCGGTATCCAAAGGTGGACCCGGGCTGCAGGGGAGATCCGCCAGCATTGGGCGGAGCCTGTCGAATATAGGCCGCCGCCCTGCTGGTGATGGCGACGGCGACGACGACGGAGGCGCCCTAGCTAGTCCAAGCCCCCCCAGCGCTTGTGAGCCGGAGCGCGGTATTGAATTGGCCCCCGAAGCGCCCACGGCGCCGATACCGGCTCTCACCCCAGAGCAGATCCGTAAAAAGGAGATTATGCATGTTCTTCTCCTAGAGATGGGCATCTTGTTTCACAGCGTCTTTATCGGCATGGCGCTAAGTGTATCCATCGGCGGTAACGAATTCGTTATTCTTCTTATTGCCATATCGTTCCATCGTGAGTTGCCTCCCCGTCGTCTTGATATGCTAGCAGCGATTCTTTGCTCACCCGTGGCATGTCAGAAACGTTCGAGGGTCTGGCCCTAGGCTCGAGAATAGCAGGGATAGAGTGGCCGAAGGGCAGCTTGAGGCCCATTGCTATGGCCATCGCATACGGTTGCACGTACGTATTTGTGGCTCCAAGTACAGGTTCAACTTAATACTAACAGACTCGTAGTACTCCGATCGGACAAGCCCTCGGCCTAGCCGCCCGCTCGGCTTATTCCCCCGAGTCCGCCGTCGGCCTTATCCTAGTGGGCGTCATGAACGCCATCTCGTCGGGACTGTTGGCCTTCGCGTCTCTCGTCGAGCTGTTGTCGGAGGACCTACTTAGTGACGAGAGCTGGCGTGTATTACGGGGCAATCGTCGAGTGTGTGCGTTAGTCCTGGTATTTGTGGGCGCATTCTGCATGAGTTTAGTGGGCGCATGGGCATGATATTATATTTAGGTAACCAGCCCGCAAACGATAGTCGAACGTAGTAACACTGCGGCGATTTCGGGTAAGGCTCTGAGTTCATCGGGCGGAAATAAGTTCTTTTTATACTGTACGTCGTACTTCACGCCATCACATTGGACAGACCCACGAGGCTGAGTAGCCCCTCGATGCTCGCCTGCTTGATCCGGCACGACTTGGGATCACGTCCTCCAATAAGTAGTTTCGATCGCCCGGAGCGAGGCAATGGGGACTTTTGATGGAGACTTTTGATGGAGACAACCAGACCATAAAGCATCAGAGCTCGGATATCCCAATAAGCTAGTTATAGTAGTTGTTGGGTAGAAAATCACAGGGCTGATATGGGTGGTTTGAGACGAAGAAAAACATAAAAGCCCATTCTAGAGCAATAAACGCATACACCAATCATCGTCCAGGTGGTCTCTCTACAGTCCGTACTACAATACAAGCAGGGAAGATCTTGCTAGCGAGTGGTGGCAGAAAAGCGAGCCGACAACAGAACTGCGATCCTCCGTTGCGTTCGAGAAAGGGTCAATACGAGCGGCAAGTTTGGTGGGTGTAGCTAAGAGGCCGAGTGGCGCGACAGGGTGGATAAGCAGTGTAGCTTCCAGCGCGTCGTGCATTCCTCTCTTGAAGACTATCCTTATAATGGCGCCTCTCTTAGCAGCGGAGTCCCCCAGCAGGTCACGATGCTCAATCTGGAATGGCGCTACATTCTGCCATTGGACGAGCCTCCGCGACGCTCCGATTCAAGAAGAGCATCGAACTCCTTTTGGGCTTGTTCTCTATCATAATTTCTCTTCTCCCTCTCTTCATCCTGGCGAGAATACGAGTACTGTTCCGTGCTCCTTGGCCCCCCTGCTGTGCCCGGTGCCCTATCTTGGCGCAGTCGGGTCCAGCCCTTTTCACTGCCTGACGAGTCGCCTTTTGTGAAGTCCGACGTATCGGACCGCGTCTGCTGTCTTAGACGATCCCAGGCCGACCCACTAGGAGACCTCTGGGCCTGCGCTTCTTCGGCACGTCTTGCGGCCGGTGTAACTGGAGAAGCGTCATCATCAAGCGGGCTTGAATCCCAACTTGCGTTCCTTGCGGGATAGTCCGGACCGTTGGACTCTCTCTGTTCCTCCTGCTGAGCCTGTGGCGTGCCCCAACTCGGCCGGGCCATTGGAGGAGCCGATGAATCCGGATAGTCGTCCCGGCAGTAAGGCTGGGGAGACTGTGAGGTTCCCGGTGAGTCGGCAAGCGCGGGCCGGCTAGTTTTTTTATGGGCGGACTGTATGTCTTTAACCAGGGAGGCTAACCGCGAGTCTCTCAACAGATGTGCATGGAAGGACGTGTCTGCTATAGAGCTAAAGAACATGACAGAGCCGATCCAGGTTAAAGGGCAGTAAGCAAGGAAACGTAGGAAGTGCCAGGTGGCAGCTGCTCTCGCACCTTTGAGCGAAGGGAGGGTGTTTTTAGGGAAATAGTAGGGGTCAAAGGATGTCATCTTTGGTTGATAGAAAGGAAACTTGAAGGTTTTTCTACCATTGGCGGTGGCTGCGGCAGCGATGGCGACGGAGGTAGGATGGGCCCAAGCGAGTTTCCTCGCTGCGTCATTAGCATGCTCACTAAGAGCATCAACCTCGCCGGCGGTCAGGCGGCGTTGGGCGTTGGTAGAAGCGCCAATGACCCTCTTAACAATGGTGGCGACACGGATGGAGTCTGGGAAGAGGAAGACTGGGGCCCAGAATTGGAGGCCGGACAGTCTTTCGAAGTGTATGGTGGCGCCCACTTCGAAATGGCGCTTCTGAAGCTGAAGCTGTTGCGGATAAGATACGTATGGCCACGGGCTATGCTGGATGGCGCTGTCTTGGAAGGACGAGTCTTCATATAGGTCGCCATCATACCTATTGTTACTGCTGCCGGTGTCTAAGGGCATCTTTTCAAATGTTGAGTCTCCTCACCGGGTGCGCCGGGCCAATGGGGCAGATTCTCGGCCCCTGTGATAGGCACGTCCTGGAATTGAATTGGCGATCAGATAGATTGATGGGAAGTGGAGGCAGCACGAACATGTGGACAGACAAGACTTCCTACTATTTTACGACCACGGCAAGCAGGTCCCTCGCCTACATTGATGGCATGATGCATGTATGCATGTATGTATGCATTGTATGCTACCTTCAACCTACTAGGTACCTATGTAATAATTGTAGGGAGCTTGGGGGCCTAGGGGTAGGTGGGGTGGGGTGGGGTAGTGCTCAGCCCCTCGATAGGAGGGGGGGGACTGTAGGAGTGAGCCACACAGGTGACATCGATTCCGGTCCACGTGTGGCTCGTCGTGTTTTAATCGCGTTTTATTGACTTTCGGCGACGCGGTCACTTCCACTTTGCCGCGTCTCGATTGCGACGTACCTGATCTGATATGTCGTCGTACATTACCTACAGGACAAATCCAGCTGAATGACCCTCCACGTCCGAAGTTGCTACCAAAGATGCGCAATGTGCCCGCCTGCATATATGGTTCGTGACCTAATGTATGTCAATGCGATCTAACATGAAATGAATATCCCTGGCTTGCGCAAGCTCGTCATCCAGAATCCCTTGTTCGCATACCTAGCTTTGCTTCTTCCTGCCTCGGACTCGACCACTCATTACTTCTCTTTGTTCTACTCCGCTGACGGCCGCCCGTGTATCCCGAATTCGTTGATATTTCTCTGGACTTGACGAGACTGCATTCGATCTCACCTCGTCCTCTTTCCCCACGTGTTTCTCCGTCACTCCTCCCACCGCTCGGTATTCTGTCTGTTTATCCATCCTTATCTCGCCTCAACAGATGGAGCCCCGTAATGACCGGGCAACCCACACCTGAATCTATCCATTCACTCATAAACCCACGATGCCTCTTCAAAAGTCCTTTTCGGAACAGAACAACCCTTCCAGAGTGAGTGTTGTCATTGCTCATACCCTCTCCTCCCTACCGTTCCTCCTTGCCATAACTGAGGTAGGACACATGTCTGATTCGCTTGCAGACCCGCCCACAATGGAGCAGATCCAAGAGCCATTCGACTATGAACCATGCCGCTGCCGCTCCAAAAGGCCCTGCCAGGCCACTCGAACCGGTTTCCGGGGCTACCAAGAATAAGCTGAATGCCTTTACCTTCTGCCCTCCTCTTCCTCCCCCGGCACCCGAAGCAGACGGGTTCGAGGGCTTGCCCGGCAACGATGAAAACAAGGGCCCGAAGCAAAACGAACATGCCGAGTCAACCTCGGCTGCTGAGGCGTCCCTGTCGTGGATAGATAAAAGCTCCATTACGCCTGTCAGCAGGTTGAAATGGCAGGACCTCATCGGCGCCCCCCAACAGAGAGATGACCGCCAGGACATGAGCCCCAATGAGCGCATCCTGTGGGACACGAAACAGGCCCAATCGTACAACGTGTCACCCATGATGCCGCGGAAGAGGGGAAAGAAACGAGCGCGCAGTTCGTCGCCAATCTCATCACCTGCCGCCAACTCCAAATCCAACACGCCAGTCGTGAACGTGAAGAAGCTGGCCGAAGCGCTCAAGTCACCGCATGCCGACCCCGCCCTCGACCTCTGGGACCGATTTGCTTTGAGCGGCTCTACATCCGCTACGCCTTTGGACGCGGCCAATCCTGCGCTTGCCCAGATGATGGTGTCGTCTTCGCCTCAGCCTCCAAGGACGCGTGGCGCGGTGCCGGCCGAGGGCGGATTGCGAAGGACCATCAGCTGCGGCGCACACTGGCCAAAGCGGAGGAGGACTGATCGAGCAGATGCCGTCGAACCGCTGGAGGTTATGGCTGAGGAGAGTCCCAGTGGCGCCTCGAAGTCGTCCATGGTTAATGCCCTGCTGAAAAGCGTCACGGGCGAGATTAACAGGTCCAAAGCAGTTCAAGTTCGTCACGAAACCTTGAAATCGCCTTCACCAAAGAAAAGGCGGCGTCACCCCACTCCGCCAGCTAGCAGCTCGCCGAGCCGACGCCTCTCGCCTGCGAAGCCTATCTCACCACTCTTCGACGAGATGAACAAGGAAGAGACGGCGCAACGAGATCGCAGTGTAACGGCCAGTAACGCATCTGATTACGAGGATGACGATCTCGATGATGATACAATCATGCAGCTAGGCGCCAGCCTTGTTACTCCGCGCGACGAAGCGGATGGCGGAGGCACGACACTGCTTCCGCCAGGACCACCACCGCCACCTCCAGATACGGGGCAGGGCGCAGATCAGGCTATACCGCAAGGAGAACTGGGATCCTTCGACGACGAGTTTGCCGACCTTGACGACGATGTTTTCGCTGCAGCGGAAGATTTGCTAACACAGATCGATTCCAACCATACTTCGACAAAGGACGGAGACATCCCGTCTCAGCCTACCTCCGTGCCGCAACACCATGAACTCGGCATTGGCAGCGATGATTTCGCCGGAGATATATATGGGGATGATTTCGGTGGTGATTTTGATTTCGAAGCCGCTGAAATAGCTGCAACGCAGTCCGCCAAGCAGAGCGGATCGCTGGCGTCTGTACGTAGGTGACAGATAAATCGAGGTCGTGCACTTGCTGAGACTATTAGTAGCCTACCAATAAGCCTAAGACAATCCAGCGATACCTCGTGACAAATGTCCTCCAAAGCCAGTATGCCGATGCCGCCGGAAGAGATTGCCCAGAAAAGGTACCGAACTTGTGCGAATGATTAGTAGGGGGAAGCTAATCGGATCCAGGTGCTGTTCGTTCAGGTCGACCGGAGCAATGTCATGAAGACGATCCACCTTCGAGGCGATTGGATAGACACCCCAGCCAGCCCGAAGTCGTATGTCCATGTCATCGGCAGTTTCGGACCTTCTGGACAATGTATCATTGACAATTCTCAGAACATTCTCATTTTGCACCCGGATCAACTGATATCGGCAACAGTAATAGCAGACAGCTTCACCTGTATACGCCGGGCCGTCCTCCAAGACCGCGTCAAAGCGACCAGTGACAAGTCGGTCCCTCTGGTGTACGGCACTCTCCTTCATGAGATTTTCCAGGAAGCGCTCACGTCGAATAAATGGAGCCTTGATTTTCTGGATTCCGTCATTCGTAGCGTCACAACCAAGCACGTTGAGGATCTGTACACGATTAGGGTCTCCGTTGCAGATGCTCGCGAGTATCTGCGGTCTAAGATGACCGAGCTGCGGCAGTGGGCCGCCACATTCATTTCCAACTATCCGAAGGTAGAGTTTCCCGACCCTCCGCGCTATAGTGACTGTGTCACGACTGACAGACGATAGCCTGCTGCCATCGTCCAAGGGAGGAATGGGGATAAAGGCAATATGTGTGTGAGCAAGCTGCTTGATGTCGAGGAACATGTTTGGTCCCCGATGTACGGAATGAAAGGCAATATCGACGCGACAGTCCAGGTTACTATGAAGGATGGTGCCTATCGCCGTACTCTAACGGTCCCATTCGAAGTCAAAACTGGGAGGAATGCCACCAGCAACCATCAAGCACAGACATCTCTATACAATTTACTGCTGTCGGACCGGTACGACATTAACATCGCTTACGGCATTCTATATTATATGGAAACATCTCAAACGATTCGGATCCCGACGGTCCGCAACGAGCTTCGTCATATGATTATGCAGCGTAACCAGCTGGCTTGTTACGTTCGGGAAAGGAGTGTTCGGCTCCCTCCCATGAAGCGGAGCACCAACGCATGCGGCAGGTGTTATGCCAAGGTGCCTTGCTTCATATACCACAAGCTTGCGGACGGTGGCGACGAGGAGACGAGCGGTATGAAGGGTAAATTCGATGAAGTCGTCGGCCATTTATCTTCGGCTCACCAGGAGTTCTTCCTAAAGTGGGAAGACCTTCTGACCAAGGAGGAAAAGGAGTGCCAGAAATTACGTCGGGAGTTGTGGACGATGCTGAGCGGCGAGAGAGAAAAACTCGGGCGTTGTTTTGGAGGGGTCGTCATCGAAGAAGGCTCCGCGTCAGAGGATGGCGACAGCCCGAAGATAAACCGCTATCGATATACCTTCATCAAAGAGAATCCGAGCTCCGGATTCTCTTTCCTCGACTCTCAGCTCGCTGTGGGGGAACCTATTGTAGTCTCGGATGAGAATGGGCACTTTGCCCTAGCACTGGGCTTCGTCACTTCGGTACGAAAGCAGAAAATAAGCGTGGCAGTTGACCGCCGTCTCCAAAATGCTCGTATCCGTGGACCTGGCTTTGATGAGGCAGAGAACCAGGTATTTTCCGGTATCATGGAGGTGGTACCTGAAGGGGTAACGCCTGCGGAATCTCAGGGTCAAACCAAAGCAGCTCCACTCAAATACCGACTCGACAAGGATGAATTCAGCAACGGAATGGCCACTGTTCGAAACAACCTAATACAGGTAATGGCCAATGACGTATTTGGTTCGAGGGAGATCCGACGACTGGTGATTGATTTGGCACCGCCCACGTTCAAGATGGCCACGACACAGTACGCGCTTGCCGACCAAGGAAGTCTGAACATCGACCAGAGGGCCGCTATCGAGAAAGTCATGAGCGCGAATGACTACGCGCTCGTTCTCGGCATGCCTGGCACCGGCAAGACAACCACGATCGCACACATAATTCGCGCCCTTGTCCGCCAAGGGAAGAGCGTGCTACTAACCTCGTATACTCACTCGGCAGTAGACAACATCTTGTTGAAACTGAAGAATGACCGAATGCCCATCTTGCGCCTCGGCGCACCGGTAAAAGTCCACCCTGAAGTCCGAGACTTCGCCATTCTAGCTGGACATCCGATGGACAGCTTCGAGAAGATCCGCAGTTCCTGGCATGAAACGCCCGTCGTAGCAACTACATGTCTGGGTGTCAATCACCCAGTGTTCAGCGAGCGAACCTTCGACTACTGCATTGTGGACGAGGCATCTCAGATCACATTGCCCATTTGTCTCGGTCCAATTCGAATGGCACGCACGTTCGTGCTTGTCGGAGACCACAATCAACTGCCTCCGCTTGTCCAGAACGAGGAAGCTCGCAACGGCGGGTTGGATATTAGTCTATTCAAGCTCCTCTCCGATACGCACCCGGATTCGGTCGTAAATCTCGAACACCAGTATCGGATGTGTGAGGATATCATGACGCTTAGCAATACCCTCATCTACCGAGGCCGGCTGAAGTGCGGCACCGAGGCCCTCCACAACCAGAGGCTGAACATACCGCACATGGAAGCTCTAGGACGCCGGCACTACGACCCGAGTACAATCCTCCGGCCCGGGACGCCCCGGTCCATCTGTACGGGCCTGGGGGATGGACAGTGCTGGCTGCGTGGTCTCCTTGACCCGGAGGCTCGAGTGCGGTTTATCAATACGGATGCCTTGCCATCGTCACGCGAAGAGGCCAAGGGAAACCGAATCGTGAATCCTACCGAAGCTCGTATCGTGACACAACTGGTTGATGCCCTCCTTGACGTCGGCGTACCTGCTGGGGAGATTGGTGTCATGACACATTATCGCTCACAGCTCGCATTGCTCAAGCACGGGCTCCGTCATCACGGCAATAGCATCGAACTTCACACGGCAGACCGCTTTCAGGGGCGAGACAAGGAGGTCGTCTTGTTGAGTCTGGTGCGGAGTAATGAAGCCTGCAACATCGGCAATTTGCTCAAGGACTGGAGGCGAATCAACGTTGCATTCACCCGCGCAAAGACCAAACTACTAGTTGTGGGGAGTCGGGATACTCTAAAAGACAGCGGGGAGCAAGAGATGCTCAGCAGATTTGTGAGGCTGATGGAGGAGCGCGAATGGGTCTACGACCTCCCCCCAGATGCTCTGGAGAGCCATTTCTTCGACGACTGCGCCACTCAAGTGACCGCTACGGGCGGGCTTAGAAATAATGAATACACAGCTAATGATAGAGGTCCGAAGAAGAAGGTACCGTCTCCACTCAAGAGTAGCCAGACCCGTCACGGGAAAGAGAATCTGAGGCCCGGGGCGGGGCCGAGGAAGGGGAAAATCACCAATAAGGCTTTGTTAAAGGGAAAGCCTATTCTAAGAGATATTTGGAACGATGTGACGGACGGTATTGGTTAGGTCTCTGGAACATCGTGTTTGGACACTGAACCTGGAAGCGCCATCAGACGTTTGACGCATTCACGAGTTCTTTCGTTAACTGGGTGTTATGTACACTTGACCCTCCACCTTCATACATAACTCATTACACAACCAATAGTCTCGATCGGCCAAATAAGAGGAATAGATATGTAGAGCCTTTATGGGCTTAGCAAGAATGCTTAGACAAAATATACGACCGCAACCCGCTCCTCGCCTCATGACCCCCTCAATCCGCAGCGATTGCTGCCTGTTATATATTGTGCTCTTCACCCCCAACAGGTTCAAGAAGGTTCAGGAATCAATAAGCACTCGCATCCTAGTGTACACTTATCATTTAGCCTCCAGCGATTCAGTATCCGCTACGTTCCCGCCTGATTGCCCTATGGTAATCCTATTTCCGCGGGTGGTTCCGTTACCAGTAGGTGAGTAAGGCATCGACTCTGGATAGGGAACATTGACAACAGCTGCTCATCCGGACCCAGGTATAGTTCCGCTTTGGAGGCAGGTCGGCTTGTACCATGCATTACGGCTGCGTCCTTATCATTACCATGAACCTTCCATCATTCGGATTTTGATCCCATCCTCGTTCCTCTTAGCCTTTAAACGTAGCGAATGCGGTTCTCTACAGAACGCTGCACTGTGACCTGGTAGGCCAAATCTTGCTCAGAATCGCATGGGGCACGCCGGGCTGTAAATGGCTCTCTCCTTCCGTAGGGGACGCATCGACCAGGTCGGTTGCCTAGGGCTAATTCTGATTGTTTTCGAAGGTAAAATCTCCCTCCTATTGAAAGCCCGGGCCCCCTTGGTCGCCCACGCCCGGTACAGCGTTAACGTTGGAACGAGGAGGGCTGTCTACGTCGATCAAGCCCCATGAAAGCCAGCCTACTACTCTCGCTGCGTGTTGCCGTTACAGGCATTACCGCTCCGATCGGTCTGCCATTTATCCTAGGCCCTATGATAAGCGCCAGCCCGATTCAGTGCTTTGCCGGGTATCCGGAGGTGTGCCCACCACGGCAGCGATGATGGACGACGTCGTTGGTCTTGTCACAGTCCAGGCCGTTTCCAATTTAGGTGCTGGGAAACCCTCTATCCCAGCAAACAACCGTGCTTCGACCCATACTAGTCTCAGTCGCCTTTTGCCGGTACCCTTCCTTTAACTTGTCGCGATGTTTTACGCCTTTCCAAGGCACATCGGGCCCTCTACACCTGGAGAAAATTGTACCGGCCATGTCTAAGCTGCATACGAGCCAGGACACGTTTCTTGCTCCACACCGGCCTTCTGCTTGCCCTCTTTGTCGGTGTCGGTTTTGCCGGTGTCTCGGCACTTCCAGTAGCATATCTCGCGGCCATCATGATTTCTTGGTGGGATGGAGAGTGGGCTGAATCCAGGGCCCCAAACGCAGATAGTTCTTCGAGGGTGGGACACCCGGGACTGTATTTACCACCGTTACGGCCGCGTCCCAAGATCTGACGCACAGTGTTGTGGACGAGACCGGCTACACCACTGGCCCAGAGGCAATGCAGGGTATGTCTCGCAGGACAATGACCACAGGCCTGGTGGTGTACGAACATTGTTGCTCTCAAGTCGTTGAAGGCGCCTTGAAGCCCTTTTTCTTCATAAGCTACATGATGTCCAAAGCATTTGGCTTCCAAGCTAACACGAACAGGCGTCCATCGGTTTCTCCATAGCCACCCCCCCAGAGGTTCGAGGGCCCGGTGCTGGGGCGTGGTGTTGCTTACACCATCCTCATGGTGGTTGTCAACCTTCTTTGTGGGGCGTGGCTAATGCGGTTTCCTCTATCTCTGCGAGAGGTTAGGATAGGGCCAGCTTCTCCGGTCCTCCCTAGATACCATGCTCTGTTGTCAAAATAGGGAGGTGCATGCCTGGTAGCACGAGAGAGCGTCCTGCGGCCACTAGTAGCCGGCGACGTGAAACGAAAGCCACCTCGGTGCCTCTGGCGGGTTTGGATCCGGTCCAGATGCCTCAGCCGAAGGCGCAGACGCCTGTCCCAAGCCCACCAGCGAAACCGTTGTCCCCGTACCCATCCGGAATCATTTCATTCGCGACGGTGGTCAGAAGAGAGATTGGGTTCTCGATCCCTGCCGTCGCGGAAAGCTGGGGGATACTCCAAAGTCACTCGGATAAGGGAGGCACGGAACCCTCCGAGCTCTTTCTAATCCTCACAGGGCTATAGTCGTTTGCACCACCATTGGCTCTATAAGTATCGGGCCTTCTTTCTTCTGAGGAGCGGTACTACAGTATTTATTTCGCAGGATACTAAGTAAACACCCGGAATAGTAAATAAAGCATATGCATGGTCCCACCACAGGTCTACTACGTAGAGCTACTCGTACTACTATGTATATGTAACAGTAGATCCTTGATTTGCGTGTCGCATGCCATCGAGCCTTTTTCGATTCAATTCCCAGAAACGAAACACAAGCAAGCTTCTGGTTGGTTAGCCTCCGGAGCTAAACTTCAGAGAAGATGCGCGTTATCTGGCGCCAAGCGGACTCCACGGCGCCTGGGGGACTCCAGAGCCCGAAAGAGACCAGGGAACTTTTACGTGCTTTGCTGACTCGGGTAGGAGGGTAGTGTCTGGGGTGAGCAATGGGGAGAATTACTGTCATTTATTCGCCTTCGATGATGAATTGACAAATTGATGACTCAATGCGATCAAATAAAAGCGTTGTCAAGCAGGACCGAGAATCACCAACGTCGTACACATGTATAAGGCAAGAGGAGATGCGGCACTGTTTTATTACACAAGGAGTTGTAGGCAGCTAGCTAGTACTCTTTATGGTCCCCTCACACATGACATGCGTACTTAAGCAGGTGTCTACATGCGGAGCAATGAGACACATACACTACTACAAAACATCTTACCGCCTTTTGGTATGTAGTCCGATAGGACACATCGATGAGTTAAACATTCAGATACTTATGGGTAGTACTCCAAATAAATATCCTCCGTCCATTAGACTAGAAAGCACTCCCTCGAAGGTCCGTTCCTACCCTGGTACGTACGTAGGTAGGCAAATATGCCCTGAGATATCAAGTGGCAAGAGAGTCGCAACTTCTAGGCCTGGATGTAAGGTCAGGTGGGAAACAAAAATATGAAGGGAAACCGAAGAACCGAGCGACAGGGAAGAACGGAAAAAAAAAAAAGAAAAGAAAAAAAAAAAAAGTAAAAGAAAAAACTCCGGCTGCTCCGTTTCAGTCTTAGAGCGACGGGAAGCGGGCCAATGCTCTTCTAGCTCAGCCAATCCAACAGCCCAGCTTTGCAATTCCAAAACTTTAGTCCAATAACTCGAAGCCGAATCGATAACCCTGCAGGGTGCATCCCTCGCTACCATGCTCACACTAATGCACCATGCATGAAAGGGATCCATCACCTATTTCTACCTAGGTATCTAAAGGAAGAAGCCCCCTCTATGTACCGCGGCCTGGGGAGGTACAACAACTATGAAGTGCTCTCCGAAATTCCGCAACTACCTACTGTAGTCCCCCGATTTCTTCCAGATATGTACCACGCAAGCACGAAAAGGTAGGCAGGGTACAAACACAGCGTTCACAACGGTGGTCGATTTTTTTTTCTGCCACCCAGCCCATCGCGTCGACACATGCGCGTATCGTCTGGTGGCAGGCACTACGGTAGATGATTAGATCGCCGGTGCTTGTCTTGCAACCGAAGTTCGATAATTTATTCCCTCTTCTTTTTTTTTACTAGGGAATTATCATTTTTGTTGTTTGCCGCCTGTTGTCTCCCTTGCATAATGACTTATTACGACTGCTAATACGTACATCCTGCCGACATATACATATGTGCTGCATGGAGGTGGACTTACTCGGCGCTTGAGCTTACTCCATTTCCATGTACTCTCAAATACAAGCTTTCCCCGTCCTCCACCGCCTTTCGTTTGCTCAATGTCTCCCGATGGTTGTGTTCCCGTCCCTCCTGTTCTGAGATCCATCCATGCACATCCATTACTGCCTCCAAGGACACATCCCTACCGCAGCACGGATGGGGGACCAGGGCTGGGTACCTACGTAGGTAGACAGGGGTCCGAGCGTGCACTATGTAGACCCCACCAAACAGCATCATCGTCCGTCCCACTGGAGTGTACCCGCCTAGATACTACTGTACTATGTATGCCGCCGCCCATAAACTTTCCTCGCCATCGCTTCCCTTACCGTTCCCGCGACTCTCTAGTTTCACCTCGCGCATCGTTCTTCTGAGTTGTTTACCATACACACTTACATCCTGTAGACTAGAACTCTGTGATCGAATGCAGTTCATAGAACAACATATCACCAAATTAATATCATCCCTGCCTCCCTGTTATCATTTTGCCGTCCCCTCATCATGCCGTACAACACCCGCCGCAAGTCCTTGTCTCTGCCCTCCCTCGGAATACACGTCCCATCTAGCCATCCGCGATCTTCCGCGAGACCTTCACCAAACAACAACATCAACAACATGCCGAGTCCAAGGTCGGCCTCCGAAACCTCCGCTGAACGTCTAAACAAAAAGGTCAAAAGACATCATCCCCCCACCAAGCTCGACCACACCCCGCCACCCTCGCCTGGCCTGCACCGCTCGATCGAGTTGGACGAATCCGAGCCCGCCGAAGCCAAGACAATCGACTTGGAAGGCATCAATGACGAGATAGTCGAGGCCGTCATCGTGCGGCTGCAGAAGACTAGCAACCGTCCTCATCTAGTCAAGGAGCTGTCTGCCGTTCTAATGGACCGCGTAAAAATAGTCCAACTGTAAGTTTGCCCTGTCTATTGCACGGAACACGAAGGGAAGTGTCCTGCTGGATTGCGCGTGCGCTAACTGAAGACTATAGATCCGCGAACCCGTGCGCAATCATATCGTCTCGGCTGGCAGGTTACATGAAGCGACCGTGTTGGTCTGCTATTGCCCCCTGCCCCCTTGCCAAGGAGCTCGAGACGGTTCATCCCAGACGCACTTACTTCTATCTCACCACCTGCCGTCGCCAGCCTCTTCCCGACCCCGCCACCGCCCAGTTACAGCAGTGCGAACTCATTACGCCGCCGCTGTCGAGCTCCGCATCCACTTCCGAAGAGGCCGACGGCGACCGCAGAAGGGAACTCAGTCTCTCGCCGGAGATTGACCTCTCCTCGCCCGAATTTGATGAAGTTGAAGAAGACGTGCCGATGCCGGGCACGCCCATGGGTTCGGCATCCGGTCGCCATCCCTCGCTTCAGAGCATGTCGCGTGTACAGAGGGGCGGTGAGCCCCCATTAGAGAAGGACGAGAAGGAGTTCACACAAACGGCCGACGGCCTACAAAAGCGGAAGCTTAGTGGAGGTCTCCTGTCCGCAACACCCGCTGACCAGGTCGCCTTAGACGATGGGATGCAAAATGAACAGTTGTTCGGCGAGCATAACAGAAACTTTGTTCCAACATTCTTTCCCTACATGGCCTTTATGACCAGTCCGGCCATGCGCCCGAGCGTGGTGGCGCCCCCAAAGAAAGACAACGAGGCGGAAAGCTGGTCTAAGCTAGACGCGATGCTGGAATGGGATAGGAGCCCAGAGACGGTCGAGCTAGATGAGCTGGATGGTCTGCTCAATGACTTCTGAACGCCTCTTGGGCGTCACCCGTCTCGAGGTCCATTCTATGACATGCTCGCTATTGGAGCACGTGTGTACGATTGAAAGAAGGGAATTTAATCTGCTTATGTACAGAGGCGCTAGGGGCGTAGGATGTCTGATTATGACGGAGTTGGTTTGGGGGGGGGGGGGGGGGGGGGGTT
>QJNS01000729.1:267034-284660 GCA_004154925.1 Monosporascus cannonballus
CCCCCCCCCCCCCCCCCCCCCCCCCCCCCCCCCCCCCCCCCCCCCCCCCCCCCCCCCCCCCCCCCCCCCCCCCCGCTTATATATATACATGTACGTACTTCCTTTTACTCTAGCCCAAACGGGGCCGCAAACGAGAGACGTCATCATCAGCTTTAACGCGTTCTGCCCCCCTAAGACACGCGTAGTTCAAGCAGGCTTCGCTATGACCGTCTTCACCCTCGCCTTTCGGTATCAAGCAGAGTTGAAGATTTAATCATAATCCTTTTTTTTTTTTCCCTTTTATCCGCGATGGCCACCCAGCAGGATCTCCAGGAGCTGCTTCGGCTCCTGACCGTAGGCAGAGTCCCCGTCAAAGATGCGATGACAAGGGTCAAGGCATTGCAATCCAATCATCTCAAGAGGTGTGCATGGTTTCTTATCCTCGCTCGATCCAAGAAGAGGAGAATTGCTTAGTGGTGGAATAGTATTCAACAGATAGCAGAGGCCCCCTTATCTGCCGTTGAAGCCGCCATCCAAGACTCCAAAGCCGCCCGAACATTACACAACGCATGCAAAGCCCGCATCAAGCAAACGAATAACAGTGGTCGGGGGAATCCCAAAAGAACAGCTGCCGACGAGTCCGGGTCCAGTACCGCGAAGCGCTTCAAGATCTCAGATACCACCGCAGGGCTCGGAGGTTCAGAACCCCCCTCCCCACAAGACTACGAGGCCTCGCTCGAGTTGCCCCTTGAGACGGATGAGGAGACTATCAACAGCACCGCCCTACTGACGAACCGCGCACCGCTCGTGCTAGCCTTCGCCGTAGAGCTTCTGCGATACACCATGCCTGAGCAGCCCCCATCCAGTCGGTTGAGCTTGGCGCAAGCCGTAGTCAGTGCGAACTCTAGGAGCAAAGCTGTTTCCATTGGCCTGGAAAGAGGTCCGAGTGCCGATGAGGAAGGCTGGGGTCGTGGCCAACCGAGAGTAAAGATTATGGGACGGGAGGTTAGCGTTTTGAAAAGAAGCGGGTATGCCTGGAAAGGAGACGAAGACGCGGAAACCAGCGCCGCAGACCAGAAGGATACGACTGCGGAAAGTATGCCATCCAGCGTCACGAAGTCGGGCAGCGATACGAGGCCACAGTCGTGGTCAGCCAGCCAGCCCACAACATTGAAGAATTCTACATTTGTCGTACGAGCAACGCAGATCGCCCAACCGTCACAACGCCAGTCTCTGCTGCAGTCGCTCTTCACTGCGGTGCCCTCTCTACAGACCGCCACCCACAATGCCTGGGCATATCGAGTCAGGGTCCCGACCAATCTGTTTAGCGCAACCGCAGTCAGGGAAGAAGCGTTCGACGATGGGGAGAGTGGCGCTGGCGATTTCTTGCTCAAGAACATGCGCGAGCTAGACGCTGTGGACACTCTAGTGGTCATGACCCGTTGGTACGGCGGCATCATGCTTGGACCGGATCGCTGGAGGATCATGCGGAATTGCATGAGGGATGCGCTGTCCGAACGTCTAAGACTTACTGGAACTCAGGCCGGCCTGGGCAGAGAACCCGTCTGGGGCTTAGACCTCGAAGCTATGAGGAGCGGGTCTACGGCTGCTTCTTCGGCGCCACGATCATACGAGCCTGGCGTCGTGGGCATGCCAATTCATAGGCCCGAAGCCGCAAGGGCATATCTGCTCAAGAGCTTCGCTACGAGGATGGATGTCGATGTAAACACGAAAAGCGAGTCGAATGACGCCAAAGACACGAGAGCGGGCGGAGAGTCTCTGGCTCCAAGGAGGGACGGGTCATCGACCCCTAAGACAACTGCAAAGAAGAAGACGGCGAGGGCCGTGGATATCCAGGAGAACGCTGCCAGGGTGCTAGGCGCTATCCGCCTTCTATACGATAGTTGGGCCGGCCACCTAAGCGCCGACGAGCTCGATCGTCGGGCCTGGGGTTGGTATGTGGCTGTGAGACCCGAAGTCCAGGATGGGCCATCCGGATGGGGGGCGAAAGGCCGACTGAAATTGTCTGATATTTTGAATTTGCGGCGCAAGGACGGCTAAACATTGATGCGTACCGCAAATCTTAAGGTGGTGGCTTCCTTTTCCAAATGCGGACTATAGCTAGGTGCTAGCATGGGCACCGATCTACGATTCCCTGATCTTATGAGGCCATGGCCGCTCTGTGTGTATGCCCAGGCTTAGGTAGGCTGCCGTCCACGACTCCGGCGCATACTAGGCTGATACACCATGGCGCAGGGACCCAGTGCTTTCATCCGAGACTTACTGATGAACATAGTAGCGTCCCTGGGATAGATGCTGCGAATGGCCCAAGAGTCCGGTATATGGCAACAGAACCTCACCTCAATCATGCACACAACGAACCGGGTAGCTCATTTTTCCAAGGCTTCCCAAGGATGCGTGACATAATCCGATGATTCATTGGAAAATGGCGTGATGACTGCGCTTAAACGGTACCTGTCGTTTTCGCTTTAAGAGTCTCTCGGGCTGGCAGCGAGCGTTAGCCGTAGGGTCTCTAGCTCATCGTGCAGTTCTCGGGTTCGGCCCATCAGGGGGATGATATCCTATCACAAGACGACCGATTTCCTCGAATGAGGGATCCGGCGAAGAGCATCATCTGAGTTCACGGCGCCGGAGAGCGGATCCATCTTCTGTTCGGGCCGCGACCCTGCCTGGATAAAAAACGAACACGAGGATTCGGCTAAGCAAGTACCTAGCATGGCTTTGGGTATCGCCTAGTACGTCATTAGGCTTCGTCAAGTCGTAGGTGGAGCCGGAGCTTTTGAGAAGCAGTTACGTCTCCGTCCAACTGATGATATTCGCGGCGTTGATCTTCCCCCTACTAGGTCGCTGGTCGTATGTTATGTACATACTCATTCACAGGCCTAGGGTGCTGGTGCTTGCGTACCTGGCCAGTAGCATATGTGTCCTATGTATTGTCGGTACGGGTGCATCATGGCGGCAGGCTGGCAGACAAGTTTAAGTTTTCTTCTCTCTCGCCTTACTGTGACTCTGTGGTGCTTCTAAGACACCAAAGTGCTTGCTCTTAGAACCGCCCCCCTGGTCATATCACATCGTCAAACTCCTCGTTTAACCTTGAGTAGGCGTCACGCAGCAGCCTGCCAAAAGGTTCCGGGCCAAGATGAGCCAGGGCCCGCGGCGGTTTTCAACAAATGCTTTCCGCGTCCAGCCGGCGTTCCGGTGGAGAGTTGCGGCTGAATTAGGGGCGGGTCACCGAGATTGTTTGCGCAATATTAGCTTCCGCCTAACGACCACATGGTTCCTACCTTAAGCTGCCTAGACATATGGTGAAGGGTATCCCCATACGAAAACGTCATGTGGCTTGCGCAAGGCTCTTGGGGAGCGGAAACACCGGACGTCCCTGCGGAGTATTAGGGGCTTGGATTATGATAGGAAATCTAATTGGTACCCTGGGCACCTCATCACCCAATATTAGCATTTCATCCACATATCCTCCGTGGCTATATTGGCTGTTATGAGAGGTATTACGACGTCGCTTTTCCTTCACAACTCAGCCGCTGCTCAGGGGCTATTAAAGTAGGAGCGAGGATCCACAGAGGGAACATCCACACTCTCTCAGGGGGAGGGGGCTGGCTAGTCCTGGCTGTTGCCCATGACTCCTAACCCCCCTTCGCCTCCCGCTTCCGATCCATCATACGCTCCTCCTTTGGATGTCCTCCCCGATCTATATGTACAATGGCTGGCGTCGGCGCCGATACCTCCCGCCACGCCTTCGTGCATTCTCCGAGTTGGCAACCCGAACCCCAAACAAAAAGCATGCAGCGGCTGGGCCGCCTTGGCCTCCCACGTACAAAACAGTCCCATACTCTTGACAGTTGTGGGATGAAGCCGAAGGCCCCTAGTGTAACTCTAGAATCATCTCTTGGACTGACCACGGCCCGTAACGAGCTTCCGCTCCCAGTAGGAGCTGATTACCTTGGAAACGCCCACGATGCCACGTTGAGTGGCAGAACCCGCTTGCGTCACGTAACTATGGGATTATCAGAGATTCCAGAACCTTACGTTACCAACCAAATATGTCAGAAGTGAATGTCCCCTTCGCGAAGTCGTCGCCAGCTTTCCCAGGCTCCTCCCGTCCACAGCCCCAGTCCCCCCAGTCAAGGGTTGCTCCGTCCACGTTCTACAGGCATGGCGGATTGACAGGCGAACCTACAGCACCCAACATAAACTCCCCACAAAACCTTAGTCACACCAGCATCGAGTTACTTGAACGAAATGCCGTGTCCACGGGCCACACCCCCCTTCCGTGCCTGTGTCCATTGCAGGTGGAGTAATGGCCACGGGTATCATCGAAACCTTTTGGGTGATCCGTGGACCCACTGCGTCGATACGCCTCGGTGTACCGCGTACGTGTTATGCTAACAGCTTTAAGACGAGCAGGTTGAAGATGCATGAGCGCTTACTGAACATCCCGGGTAACTTAGTTGACCAATGGATTGTGGCGTGCGAAGAGTGGTGGTGTAAAACATGGCGAGATATAAAAAGTACATGGTCAAGTAAGAGTGGTAACAGCCAGGTTACTATTTACTAAATGGGGCTGCGCACCTGGGAATGATGAAGCAATCCAAGCGTTCATTGTAGCTGTGAGGCGAAGCATGCTCGTCGTGGTCATCTATATATTAATACTGTCGTAAGGCGTATCAATGATTCCTCGTCCATAGGCCCTGCTTGGAACCCGGTGGACAAAGTACAAGTCTCACTGCATCCTCCTTCCACCAGATGCCGTGTGATGCCCTTACTGGAACCTAGCATTGCCCGTCTCCGCCGTCAAAGGGATTTCACTAATAATCGAAGTAGACATCAAACATCAATCCCATTGCTACCTGGATCGCCACATGAATCCTTGGCCATGAAAGCGCCTAACTGGTGTGAACATCGATCACCACGGGGCATCTACGGCATCAAAGTAGCTGATTTTGTTGCAATCCCCGGCTGAGAAGGACAAATTGCTCCGCGATCTGTCCGAAGTTAGCCTGCTGTCTCCGGCTAATCGCCGTGTCTGTGCTATGAAGAAGCGGGTTACTTACTTCACGGTCGGCCTTGATGAATGGCTGATCAAAGAACATGTACTTGTCGTCTTTGACCAGCTCGGCCAGGACCCTGACAAGGCCGATGGGCTGTGGCCAGTATCCAGAAAATCGCTCGAGTAAGACCCGTACGACTTGCTGACGAATGTCCACCTCTTCCGGGTCATTGACATCATGTCCAAATATGTCTAGGAGGACCATAGTGAAGTACTCCGTCAGAGGACTCGGATAACGCAGACAATCTACGATGCTTTCTAGTAGGAAGTATCGGGCTTCAGGTTGTAGTTCGTGTACTAGAAGCGACAGCGTGGCCATATCAGGGGCGCCACGAACGAAAAGTGGCCCGTCCTGCTGGTACCTGGTGACGGCACGGCCTCCGATGAAGGCTACGATGTCGTCAATGAGTTTTATATCGGTATCGAGAGGCACATTTCCGAAAATTGTGCGGTTCGCGTCGCTCCTAGAAATGGCGCGCGTAAGGTGGGCAATGGCGTCCTCCGAGGGGCCAGTCTGCATGAGTTGGTCCAGTATCTCCAGCATCCCCGTATCCCTGAGGTATGGAATGCAAGAGTCTGTGACTTCGGCTTCGATAGTAGCAACCTCGGCATCGGAGCGCGGGCTACTGTTCAAGATGATGTTTCTTAACTGCCTGCAGTGATGGGGAACTATAGCTGCTAGTCGGACGGATTGTGCCGCCATGTAATCGGGAAAGTCATGTCCAAGTACAATCAGGAACTTCATGGTTCCCCGGTAGTAATCCTTGATCAGGTCTGGGATGTCGACGGCTTTCACATGCTCGCATACGTACGTCAACAATGACACCAAGATCTTCGTAAATGGCTGCCATCCGCGCCTCGCCTCCATCAGGAGCAGGTCCGGCAAGAAGCGCCGGTGTGATATCAGACACAGCCAGCCATAAGCAAAGCCGGGGAACCGTTGCGGACTGAGGAGGAGGAACGTCCCTGCAAGCCGCAGTAAGAAGTCCTTTCGGCAAGAGTCGGAGACATCGGCAAAGATCGTCTCTATGCTGTGTATAAGCATGGAGAAGAAACGGAAGAAGACGCGCTGACAGAACTGTTCGCCTCGAGTAAGGTGGTGGTGATTAAGAACCACGGTGACAATGGCCAGGACCGCTTCTAGGATTGGAAGGAGGCCGGCTCTAGGGTCGTCGAACTCAAGGGTACTATCCTTGGCAAAGATTGAGACAAGCTTGACCACCGCATCGATATGTGTAAAAGCATCAGCGGGGGTCCCGCCAGAAAGCAAGATTTGCTCGTAGTGGCTGACTGATAGGTCAATCGCTCTCCGGAGAAAGACCAGGAAATCGTCCTTGCTCGCAATGATTTCTTTGCTGCGCATCTGCGCGACGAAAGCGGCTAGGGCCTTGTCCGTGGCGTTTTCGTTGCTGACAAGTCGGACCCACTCATCGAGGATGTAATCGAAGATATCCTGCCGGCCGCCACTACTGCCTTGGAGTTGTTCGCTAGAAGGTTGAGACATTCCTGAGCCAAGGACTTTTGACTTCAGCCGCTGCGCCACCTCCAGAGTAGGCTCCTTATTGATCCAGTCCCAGGAAGCCTGCAAACTCCGCACGAAGTCTGCGAAAAGTGCGATAGGACGGTCGTTGAACAGGGTCAGGTCCAGCAGCTGCTCGAAGAATTCTAGGGACCGTTCCTCCCTCTGAGACAAGGCTTTAGCCATCATTCTATCAAGATCGTGTAGATCCAACAAATCCGTTGGAAGCAGCGCAGAGATCAAGGGCAGGCTGAGAATATTTTGGGGAGGCTGCTTGTAGATGTTGGCCTGGACCCGGTCCTGTAGCGTTGTGCCGAAACTTGCGAAAATCTTCAACAGGTTTTCGAGGATGTGAACCAGGCTCTCGAGGAAGAGTGGGTGGTTGACCGAGGGATTAAAGAGCAACTGGCAAATCTGGTCTGCGGCGTATAGGGCAAATTCTTCCGACTCCTGGCTAATGACCACTTGAGTGAAAGTATCCGCGGCATCCTGTAACTGGTTGCCCCTAGGCAAATCCGTGAAATGCTCTTCGGAAGATTCGGTTGCGTAGCGCTCAAGCTCCGCAAGGAGTTTCTGTACCCTGTCGGAGAGGGCTCTACCATCGCCAGGGCCGGGGTGAGTAGACGGGCGGCCATTAGCCAGTCCAGCGTGGACGTGGGAGTAAGGGATTTGTGGATTAAGATGCGGAATCTGCGGCGTCTCAGCTGGCGTCGGGAGGTTCGGTACTGAGCTGTACTGGTCTTGCAGGACCTCGTTGGCGATGTTTCTGGTGGCGTCTGAACTAGATGCAACGTGTCCCACCCCGGTTTGGGCGGCACCCCGCGGCTGCCGTGCGAAATCTTCGTAGATGGCTAGCTGTTCTGGGTTCAGACCAGTCATGCTCGGTGAAAGCTTATAGGGGTGCGGGATTGTCATAGCCCACCGACTCAAATTCGGATCCACGTAAGGCTCGTTGGGCCTTTGTTGACGGTGAAGGCGACGCTTTTCTAGATCGATTTCTATCAACTCCTCGATTTCAGGCACAGCACGCTCCTCGGCGTGCTTCTCAATGATGTTACAGGCGAGATCGAGGTTCGAATTGACACACATTATGATTGTCCCTTCCGGCAACGGAGAAGGCAGGTCGTTAGCCAAGCCCCGCATCGAATTCGTTATATTGGCGCGGAGAGGTTCCTTGGACGTCACCAAGGCTAGGCTCCCTGCCGTTGCCTTGACCATGTTGATGGCAGAAGTCCGTAGCCTGTTATCGTCCGGCTCGGTCGCAAAGTCTTTGCGTATCATGTTCTGTGTACTTATCGCAGCAATGGTGACGGATCTGTCAACGACCGGCTGTATGATATCCCGCAATGCCTGCGTGACGGCGGTGCGAACGATCTCTTGTAAGCGTTGGCTGTTGATCACCATCTCGTTTACAGGGGGTATAGTCAGATGAGGGCCGAGATCCGGAATTGTAATGGGCATAGAATGTGGCGAGAGGCCTGTTGGGACAGGATTCGCCATACCGTTGGTGGACAGATTATCATAGGGATCCAGATGATCCGGAACCGCCAGTTCACCAACTTCCTCGGCCTGCACCCGGTCCTCCAGCTCCCGAGACGGCTCGATACTCTTGTGGTCCAGGTTGAGATCCTTGCAAAGTACCTCGATCTCGAATTTTTGATTCAGCTTCAAGTCGCCGTGATGGTACAGTTCGATGAGCAAGTGGATGATGTCCATGAGCCATGGATTCGGCGGTCGGAAGATGTTGGACTTCGCAGCCTGGATGAGCACTTTGCAGACGAAGGGTACGACCACGAGCAACCTCTTTGTATCATGGGCTTCGATTAGGAGCTGCTTAAAGGCGATGTTCCTATGTCTAATAGGCTTGTCCCGGGCTAGGGTCAGCAGACCAAGCCAAGCCCCCAGGTATTTAAGATGGGTCCTTTCCGTCGAGTTCTGGGTCGTGCTTTCGGAATTCAGCATCCGTGCTACGCTGATGTAAGTTTGTCTCAGCACCTCGGACCAGAGACCTTGGTGCTCAAAGAGCTTTACAAGCTCAAGATACACTTGGTGGTAATTTGGCTGCATCTTGGCTCGCTCCTCGACAAGGTGGCTGGCGAACCATTGCTGATAGCGTTCGTCCAGTAGATCGTATATTTCGTTGAACGTCGACTGAAGCGATGAATTAGTCAGGTTGTTAAGCCCGAACTGAATCTTATCCTGTATCTCAATAACAGGTTCTTCGAAGACGACGCCCGGCGGGGGAGGGTCAATTTTAACGGAGGAGAATGGAACGACATGAGCCTCCGGGCCATCAGCACCGCCGTTTACCAACGACTCGCTGACCATGTGGCCGCCCGATGCTGTGCCATTTCGGCTTCGCGCTCTTTCTTCCTCAGCCTCGCGGACTACCTCTTCGGCCTTCCGCCAAGCCTCTGTGCCCTGGAGACCCGGAATTTGCAGTAGCTGCTTACAGAACCCAGGCCATTCTCTGAAGCGAGAAAACAGCTGCATGAGAGCCTGTAAACCGAATTTGTACATAGAATGATCCGGAACATGATCTCTGACAGCCTCCAGAATCATACCGAGACCGATCTTGAGAGGGAGCTCAGATATGAGCTTGTGGGAAATGATACCACCGAACAAGACCGCCGTTGTGGCCAATGCCTCGAGGGGATAGTCAACGAAATGCGAGTACTCGTCAAACAACCCGTGGATCATGCAGGCGAAAATATCTTGATCCAAAGGATCACGAGATCGCTTGTACTCCTCGAGTTTCTGTACCACAGCCTTCACCTCCGTTTCGTCACCATACATTTTCTTATAGTGTTCTTCCATCACGGTATTGGCAGCTTGAGGAAGCGCGTTGCCCTCTTTGCCATTAGCATCGATGATATCATCGAAACCTTCGCCATAGTTGATTAGCCGCGGATATGATGTTATACATAGGCGTTGGACCAAGATCAACTCCTGCAGGGGACTCCTGGGCATAAAATCCTCGAGGATCTGCAGCATAGCAGCCACCGTCTTGACCTGCAGAGTTGTGCTCGTCTTCTGCGCAGGCTGGCCATCTATAGCGCGCTGAGATTGTAACTCGAGGTTCGCTTTAATCATGAGGAACTGTAAGAGTGACCGTGAGATGTCGGTTCCACGCTCCGCATTGGTGCGAGCCCACTGGGCGAGGTCAAGATAGCCCTCGGCGTGCGCTAGAGCCGCAAGGTCATAACCAAACCCGGTAGGCAAATACGCCAGATCGTCCAACCATCCGTGCTTCACGACGTGTTCAAAGATCAGCGTCAGGTCCAAGGGCCTTAGGGCATGGGCGTCCACAAGTCTCTGTCGAACCCAATCCTTATCCTTCCTCCACAAACTGTCTAAGACGAAGTCGTGGTGATCAGTGCGCCGGTGGAGAAAATTGTCAAAGAGCGACGCCAGAGTCTCGATTGCCATGGGCGGCCATGGCTTAGGAACGCCGAACGCAGAGACTATGAAAATGTCAAGATTGGGCACAACGACCTCTTGGAACAGGCGTTTGGCCTCGATAGTTTGAGAGGCATGGAGCGAATGGAGGGCCACCTGGAAGATTGCTGACAGAGCAGGGCCCGATACGAGAGGATGCTTCACGGCGACGGCAGCCCGTTCTCGGACCTCCTGGGGAGACTGTGCGTACTCATCTAGCGTGAACGTCGGCTGTAGACCGGGAATGGTGCTGGCGTCCAGTTCGTCGGGCGTTAAAGATGCAAAGGCGCAGATGAAGGACAGCTGTGTCTCGGGGTTTTCCCAGTGCGAACCTCCCCATAGACATTGGATATCGAACGGGGGCGCAGCATCATCATCCTGGTTTTCGGCAACCGGCAATAAAGCATTGTAGAGCTGCAAGAACTGCTGGGAAGACATGCGAACATCGCGTTGGTCAAAGTATGACACGGTATTCTGCCAGCTGAAAGTGGTAGGTAATATACGGCGCAAGGCGGCGACTAGGATAGAAGGATTATGGCGGTGGGTGATGCTGATGGACGTATATGTCAAGGCGGCAGAAACCTGTTCTTCCGTCAACTGGATATTGGCCGGCCGGTTTTGAAGGTAGTCGAAGCAGGCCTCCTCGTCACGGGTGAAATCGGGGCCTGTTCGCAGGATGTAAAGAGCCAGGGCGTTAGGCGGCTTCTCACCAAGGACACGGATCAGGTCCAAGGCCGCCAAAACCTCTATCGGCGGCGCTTGATCGGGCTGTGACCACCTGGACCTCACCTTATGGGCGAGTTCGGACTTGGCCGGAGCGTTGAAATTGGGAGGGTGACCCTGGATGTAGCGGTCGACTATGGCAGCGATGAAGGAGGGAGTGAGATCGGAATGGTCGCCATAGTCGGGTCGCGAGATGATATTGACAAAGGTAGGGAAGTTGGTAGACAAAATGGCATCAGCTGGGAAGGGAGTTCTGTGTCAGTAAACAAAGCGATTAAGGCTGTCATGATTGTTACCTTTCGTCTTGAGGTCGGGACGCGACCCAAATTTGAAGGCCAAGGCCAGTATCGTCTTTTCCAGAGCATCAAGCTTGAAGTGCTCCATGAAGGTGGACAGATCGAAATCGCGGAATATCTCTTCACTGGCAGTTTCGATAGCTTCGGCGATCTTTCCAGCCTGGTCAAGGTCATGAGATATCTTAGACATCTCGCCCACTAAGAGGGAGTAGTTGCCAGAGTTGACTTGGGGTCGGTTGAGGCCGGGAAATATCTGGGGCGCATTTGACGCCACCAGACGGGCGAAGTACTTCGGGAAGACTTCCATGGCGTTACCATAGACTAGCTGGAAAGCGGTACTCTTGTCAGTCATGGTGTGCGGCAGAAGAGCAGCGAGGGGGCGTTGGGGGTGGAGGCTCCTCTCCCGGGATGGTGAGGAATACTATAGCGGTGATATGATGGGGGTTCGGGGTTCTATACGTAAGTGAAGGTGATAAGCGAAACAGGATGCGAATCTGTGTAGATTGTGTCATACGTTTCTTATTCGTTCGGCGTCTGCTTCCCACTTGTCGCCTTCCTTGATGGTACCCAGAAGAAGGTAGACCTGAGCGACGACTATCTTCGTAAGAGAACTGGACCCGGTGGTCGGGCTACTGGTACTGGGACTGGCACCAGCACTCAGAGGGCCAGTCTGTGATGGATGAGGTGAGTGTGGAATTCCTGTCTGCAGACTCTGGGTGGCAGCAGCAGGGGAAAAGGTTCCAGATCTTGACCGGGTTGGATGCGGCGGGGGGACCATTGAGGGTAACAGAGGCTAGATCTGGAGAGGGGAGGGAGGAGGAGGAGGCGGCGGTGGGAAGAGGAAGAGGTGTGGTGTGCGGGTTTCCCCTTCGACAACCCCTCGCCGGATGCTGGATGCTGGATGCGGGATCACAAGATCACTGATCACAGATCGCAGCCCACTCTCCTTGCGTATTTGCTCGGTAATGAAAACGGTGTTATCCTCGTCGAAGTATTGATGGTATACTGAATGCGGGGACCGGGGGTAAAACCGAAGGAGGGCGCGGGCGTGGGTTCACAAGCTCTCGGGGCATGAGACCGGAGGTCATAAGCCTCGAAAGCCGAAAATCGAACGGATACTGATGGATGCCAGTTGGTGCGCAACAAATAGTCAGGGCCCACGGCAGCCAATACGAATATAGGAAGGCTTCTCTAGAATCTGTGGCGGGGGTGGAAGGATAAAAAGAAAAGGATGAGAAGTAGAGAAGAGAAAAGGTAACACGGGTTCGGTGTCCGCGGCAGTTCTTGGTGTAAAAGTAAACTGTAGTGAAGTAAGTGGTGGTGCAGTGCAAAATGCAATCAGGTCAAGCAGTTCTAACGTTAGTGTGGATCGAGCTTAAGTTTGGTCAAAGTCTCAAGAGGCTGACTTCCCATCTGCTGCTTACCTCACCAACTGACAGCTCGGGCTTGCTCAGGTACAGGACGGTGCCTAGGTAGGTACATACATAGTAGATACCTATATGATTGGGCAGGCACTCAAGATATAAGAGGTTTATCTACAACCCACATCGCTACAAAGAGATGCTTAGTAAAATTAATTATATTGAATACACCAATACCTATCCAGTTGTGTAGTCTAAGCTCTAATATTTGTCTGTCTGTCTTGATTAATGACATTATATGGTATTACGTTCTTTCTGCATAAACCCGCAAAACTGTATGCGTTGTACAGCTGTACAGAAAGCGCACATTAGTAGTAGCACCTTTCTCGTTTCGTACTTCCACACTTATGCCTGCTACGAAGAGTTTTCCCTAGCATGACTACCTAGATATTCTCCGGCATGCTCGCAGAGGTCCTTGATGGGCCTATGGCCACTTCCCACTTCATATGTAAGGCTTTCATCATGAATAATAAGCGTCCTCGTGCCTAACCTTAACCGACATGACCGGGTTTCGTCCATGGCGGAGTGATCCAATGCAAAAGATACATGCACCAATTCGCAACAGGCATCTGCTTAGAGCATGCGAACCCTCCTATATGCCGCTTGACGGGAGGGTCACAGACCGGAATCTGGCACTTGGAGGTGGTTTTCAATTAAAATCCCCATTGGTTCTTTAAGCCAGGAAAGATGCTGGGTCAGGAGACATTGCAGGTGGGCAGCCGACAGGCTCGGTTGTCAGGGGCCGGTAGGAAACATGCATACAGAACATGGTATCCGTATAGGCTAGTAACCCAATGATAAAATAAAGAGGAAGAAAATTAACTGTGCATTTGGTTGTTTTCCCTGAGATGCCCTACTATTCTACCGATCCGCCGGAAGCTTCCGGTCTAGCCAGCTTTCCAAACCAGCATGTTATTTCCAGGCACTGCCTCTTCAGTCCAACCTTCCGATAAGACAAGGTTACCTTGGAACAGACAAGGCTGTTCATAACCCTCGTGGTTCTAAGCCGAACTTGGGATCAAAGATCTGCGACTAATGCTGCTGTTATTGGGCCAAGATAACAATTGCTGTAACTCGTTTGTTGGAAGTCGATTCCGAGTCCCTGCTATGTCGTAATTCGAGCAAACTAGAGAAGTGAAGCGGATGTGACGAGGGAGGCCGTGGACAGTGTCGGCACTCTCGACCACGTGGTCGTGCAGGGTACTCTGGAGGATGCGTTCGGCGAGAAAGCCGATCCTCATGCTTTTAGAGAGTTGTTGTTATTCGCTTCTTTCGTTACCCTGGGTAAGCGTTTCGGGATAAAGAGAGGGAATTCCAAAGATTGGAAGCAGTGAACGGTGGCCAAGAGGGTTTGACCTAGGGTAAGTGAGCGAGGAAGAAGGGACCTTGCAACAAGTGCTCTAGTCGATTCTACCGAGACTTTAATGAGATACGGCCGTGATGATTTGCACCTGGTTATATGGTCGTTACTTAAATAGCATCACCCTCGCCTCACGTTCGCCTCACATACGGATGACGAAGTACACGTTTTGAATTGTTGCTGCGAGATTCCTCTCCTGGTCCAAGCTTCATGTCTTGATTAGGTGCAACGCCAGTAAGTCATGGGGAAGTTCTAAGGCCATTCTTGAAGAGGTCGATGTAAACAGATTATTCTGCCACCATATTCTCCCCTAATCCGCCGTCAAGTTGGATCGGAGGCCTTCTATCAGTTCCTGCCGAATGTTCGGTATCAAATAGTGTACCGGGGCCGGGGGGGATTTGATGTCGAAAATCTGTCCTCGTTAACCACCACCCGATCCTCGCTACCTAGCGGAGCCGGAGCGTGAGACAAACTGCACGGATCCCCTATTCCTCTAGCTTGAATAGGGTTAAGAAAAGGCACGCCGGTTTGGAGACATGACAATATCGTTAGGTGAATCGACTAAACGAAACGACGGGCAACTATCCAGAAGCTCTCTTTCCCCAAAAGTAAATGTCCTAAGCACCGGTTCTTCCAGTCACCTCTACTGCCAGGTGGAATATAGTCAGTTCCGACAGACCCCTTTAGCGCTAAACCGTTCACACCACGGCGATACCATCGCCCCCCATTCTGAAGAAGAGGATGGGCCAGAGTCCCGTAATCACTGATCAAGCCGTAGCCTAGGTTGTTGACATTCCTTATAGCAGGCACGAAGAGCAAAGTATCGGATAATGAAATCTCTCGGCCACCAGCGCTAGGGCAAATAGAACAAGCTTTACTTAGATCTTTAGAAGATCTCGTGCCGCAAACCGAGTAGCGTTGAGCCTCTAAGGGGCTGCTAGCAGCGAGTAGTGGCCCACTCATCAGCATCACCCATTTTTAAATAAGGTTCTCCGTTATACCGCTAGTCTACCTAATATCACACCTTAGAAAGGCGTAATTACGGCTGTAGCCGACGCCAAAGTTGAAGATGCAGTCGAGCAGACGCAACCCGTGCCGGGGATACTCGTCACTGGTGGGGAATTGCAAGTCGCTTCAGCCTGCCATGACTGGATCGTGGAAGTGGGAGCCTCGATCTTGGGCATATTCTCTGCCTTGACGAGGACAGCTATGGCCTGGCCGGTGGACAGCCTGAACGGCCTATGGTTTAGGACCTCGAGGATCGTACGTATCTGACCGCTGTGGCTGGTGATGCTGAGCCAGATATTGTCGTCGGTGCTGAATAAATCGTCCACCAATTCCCTGGCACGTTTGAACTGCGCCTCGGACCTCTCGCCCTCGTAGCCCTTCCAAAGTTCATCGTCCTCAGTGAAGCCCTCTTCGAACCTGTACCAAGGGAACCGGCTCTGGATGTAAGTCTTGTTCGATCGCTCGTCGCAGGTGCGCATACTGATGCCCTCTCGCAGGTATTCCTTGACTATTGGCACGAAAGGATATCCTTCCGGAAGATCTAGGCCGTTGAAGGTGAGATTTGCAGTGACTGTACATCTGGTCATAGGGCTGGTGTAGTAAGACTGCGGTGCATGCTGCTTTTCAACAGCTAACTGGTTTTTCCAGAAGTTGAACGCCTTCACAGCTTGTTCAATACCAGACTCGGTCAAGTCAGCGTCCCTCCACATATGAGTTCCATTCCCGTCCAGGGGACCCCAGTAGCACTGTAACCTGTTAGCATTGGGCCCCGACAGTAAGTCTCCAGTAACCAGCAGGCAGCTTACATTCCAGGCGGGGGTCCCGAAATAACTTTCAGCGGCGTTATGATAACCTTCGCCATGACGACCCATGAGTAGGACCTTGTACTGAGTGTTCTTATCTGCGCCCTGGTTTAGCCAGTCGACGTAGTACCCGAAGCGCTGCCAAAGCGTCTTTTCCCCGTTGGGATCAAATTCTCCATCGGTGGGATACGGCCGGTCTATCAAGCCATAATTGGACTCGGTCTACGCGGCGTCAGCCAACTGTCTTACAGTTTAGGGTCTCTAACGGGGGCATACGTAGTCGAATGTCGACGCGTCGGTAGACGGATCGTCCTGTTGGAAGAACCCAGCAACGGACGTGTAATTGATGAGCGAGTCGGCGCCATGGCAAGTCAACCTTCGACTATGGGTCCATTTCCCTGACTTGCCCGGTCTCCAGGCAAGCGAAGTTGACGTCAGGGACAACAGAACAATAGCTGAGTTGGACAACATGGTCCGATGCGTCGATGACTAGGGCTGCTACTCAAGAAGCGATGGAGGCTATGCTGAAGGGAGAAACCACGCGCATTTCGCCGGAGGGTAACCGCTATTTATCGCATTTGATCACATTGTATACAGACTGTATCAACTCGTAAATAGCGCGCCCGGCCCGTGGTGCTAGTTCAGGCTGCTAATGGAGATCTTCCTTATTAGGGGTAGATCGCCGAGGCACGCTTCTCCAGCAGCGAGGCTGCCAGTAGAATGATGACAATAGATATTGTAGCTACGCCGTGAACCAGGTTAGCAATCTCTTACGCAGGGAAGCATCAGTCGAATACGTTGTCGACTTTCCGATAAACGCACTGGAGAAGGTCCTCGGATTGGCTCTTGGCCAATGAATTGACAACGTGCGTTCCTAATGCGGGGCCCGGCCCGTAGAACAAGATCGGGAGTTTCCACTTATAGCACCGGCCCCGGACGGGCTCATAACCACGCTGCCGGGCATCGATTTATTGACCGCCCAATCATTCACCAAGGCACCGGACCCACCCTATCCCCCGTTCGCAACAATCTTGCAACCCAGAGCGCGTATAGTTTGGAAATAATGGGAATCAAAGCATGCACATAATGATCCAACGAGCAAAGGAACTTCCTTAACGGTACGACACTCCCTTGATAAGGGCACTGCTTTTCATGAGGCGAACGTCCCCGGCCGTGTACTCGCGCTCAGTTCATCTATCTCGTAAAAGCACCCTATAATGAATGGCCTGTCACCACCGTACGTTACCGTGAAGTGCTAGTCGTCCAGTCAGCAATTATCAAACTTATTCAAGTTGACAATCTGCATCAGTAAACCCGCAGTCAAATCTGGGCGATTGTTAGCAACAATTGGCATAGTTAGGGGCGGCTCATGTCACCCTTGTTCTCCGACGATGGCTTTCGTGTAGCGCTCCAGCTCTAGGAGCTGCTCGACGCAGCCTGTCAAGCTCTTGTTATATGAATAGCTATGAACCTGTGCCCATTTCCTGCTTTCGGTCTTCTCAGTCGCCGTCAACTTGCCACTAGCAGCGAGCTCAGCCTCGAGTTGCTTCGTTCGATCCAACAGGCGCTTCCTGGTGGCAGCTGCGCTCGGTAGATATTTCTAGTTGAATAAGTGTCTGCATCGTCGATGTCCAATGGCCCGGGTGTCAAACGTACTGGAACCTTCCTATCGGCACGCAATGCCCCCGACAAAACATACAGGTTCGTGAGGATTGTCGCGATAGCATCCCTCCTGTGGCCTAAAAGCTCTGCTGCGGCCTCGGCATTGTCTCTGACGAAGTGCGGGTGGTAGAACAGAGAGGACTGACGGAGGGTCACGACGTATTCGAAAAATTGTTCGCAGCTGTCAATGAGTGCGGAATACGGCAAAGGGTCAAATGGCGCTCGTAGGCGTATTTCATGGCGCGTCAAGCCCTAGCGAGGTTAGAGTATTATCCGGCAAGGGGAGTCGAAGCCTTTTTTTTTCTTTTTTTTTTTTGGGGGGGGGGGGGTTTAA